>WNWK01010698.1:62500-68848 GCA_009830355.1 Cherax destructor | reverse complement strand
CTGGATGTATTGTTTCCTTAGGTAGTAAGAATTATGAATTTTTCCCTCAATCTTATAATTTTTCTGAGTCGAGATAAAGTCCTAAAGAATTAATCATATCGGGTTTTCTTTGGTGATTTATCCTGAGTTTCCAGAAATTTATACTCTGTAGAGAAAACATCTTTCTGTATTAACTTTATCCAGTTTTTAAATTTGGGTTCAATAATTCATAATTAGGTTTTATCTTTAATAATTTAAAGACAAGAGCTGTAACTCTTAAGAGTTTACCCAAAGATGAGTTTTGAAAAAAATTTTATTATCCACAAAGTTCTTGAGTGGGACACCACGTGACAACATGTCAGCTGGTTCTCTTGGTAGAGACGTGGAGAAAGACATAGTCTTTTGCATCTCTTTATTTCTGCTACTTATTCTGTACATAGACCAATTACTCTTATTATTTTTTAACCACTGGCTTCAAACCTTCTGAATAAGTTGATAAAGGTTTCAGCAGACATATCAGTGGCTACTTCTAGATGTACTGCTCTAGTTGTAGCACAGGTGAACAAACAGATGTACACCTTTATAGGAACTTTGTCAACTGTTTTAGTTAAAATTATTGGTCAGTGTAATCTACACCTGTCACTTCAAATGGAGTGACATGACACTCTTTCAGAATGGTATGGAGGTAGACCTGGATACTGACATACTCGCATATCATAATGACGACAAGTAATACAGTCCCTTATTTGTTTCTTCACACTTTGTCGACCTTGAGGTATCCAGTATGATTGACGTATATGACAAAGAGTGTCAGCTACACCACCATGTAACACGTTACTGTGGGCATTCTGAATAATCAGTCTTGTTAGCCAATGATTCTTGGGGATCAATACTGGATGTATTGTTTCCTTAGGTAGTGAAGAATTATGAATTCTTCCTCGACATCTTATAATTTTTTCTGAGTCGAGATAAAGTCCTAAAGAATTAATCATATCAGGTTTCTTTGGTGATTTATCCTGAGTTTCCAGAAATCTATACTCTGTAGAGAAAACATCTTTCTGTATTAACTTTATCCAGTATTTAATGGGTTCAAATAATTCATAATTAGGTTTTATCCCTTTAATGAATTTAAAGACAAGAGTTGTAACTCTTAAGAGTTTACCCAAAGATGAGTATTTAGATCCATCTTTGACTTTTTCTGGCGTGTCTGTTGTATTTAAACTGACTGTTTCTTCTGGCATATTGCGAGCATTTTGCTGTGCCCAGTTATTTTCACTAGAGAGCCAGTTAGGTCCGTGGAGCCATAATTTATTATCCACAAAGTTCTTGAGTGGGACACCACGTGACAACATGTCAGCTGGGTTCTCTTGTGTAGAGACGTGGAGAAAGACATAGTCTCTCTGCATCTCTCTTATTTCTGCTACTCTATTCTGTACATAGACCAACTTACTCTTATTATTTCTTAACCACTGGAGAACTGCTTCATTGTCACTCCAGATCACAGTTTTTTCAATAGTGAGATGATCAAGTACTTTGTTGAGATAGACAGCTAATTTTGTACCTACATAGAGTGCTGTCAGTTCCAATTGTGGTACTGTTCTGACCTTCAAGGGTGCAACCCTGGCCTTTGAAGTAATTAAAGTACTTCCTTCAGCGTTACTCATGTAAGCTACAGCGCCATAACCTCTGGTTGACGCATCACAGAACACATGTAATGTGTACTTGTTTCCCTCTTGACCTATTTGTCTGGGAAATTTAATTTGATGAAATTGTTTAAACTCCTTGGATATTTCATCCCATTCTTGACTCATTTCTAGAGGCAAGTTCTCATCCCAACCTATTTTGAGCTTCCATGCATCTTGCACAAGCATTTTACCTTTTATGGTAATTGGTGAGACGAGTCCTAGAGGATCAAAACATTGTGATACCTCTGACAGTAAACTACGTTTAGTAAGTGTACTGCTTGATTTATTGTTTATCCTTTTGAGACTCAAAGTGTCTTCCTGTGTGTTCCAATTAAGTCCAAGCATGTTGTTGCATTCAGGAATTTCAGCTTCAGGGAAATCTTCTTTGATAAGTTCTCTTAATTGAGTTGAATTAGTATTCCACATCCTTAGAGGCATATTTGCTTTTTTCATCTTCTTGTTAGCTTCTCTGTATAAGGACTTCAAATCCTCCTCTTTATCAAACAGAGGGAAGTAGAAAGAAAACAGGAATAAAAAACTATGTTAAGAAATAGATAACGGGAGCGAAAATTTGTTTTTTCTGAGTGAACTCAAAACGATATCAATATTTTTAAGCCAGTAAACAGAAAACGGGAGTAAAAAACAGTGTGAGAATAAACAGAGGTGGGGAAGGTGCGTTAAAACGGCACAATAGGAGGAGAACCGTTGACGAGAGCCACAATAAATATGCCAATATCCGTTTAGAAATTCTACTTTAACAGGAATTAGGTAAATACTGGGAATTACCTCGCTCAAAGTATTATATTTGACCGAGGCTCGGAAACCCTGGTCTGTTGTGCTTCCTGTGTTGCTAATAGCACTGTCTGGTGATGCTAGTGGCTGCCTGTGTTACTACTAGCACTGTCTGGTGGTGCTAGTGGCTGCCTGTGTTACTACTAGCACTGCCTGGTGGTGCTAGTGGCTGTCTGTGTTACTACTAGCACTGTCTGGTGGTGCTAGTGGCTGTCTGTGTTACTACTAGAACTGTCTGGTGATGCTAGTGGCTGCCTGTGTTACTACTAGCACTGTCTGGTGGTGCTAGTGGCTGCCTGTGTTACTACTAGCACTGTCTGGTGGTGCTAGTGGCTGTCTGTGTTACTACTAGCACTGTCTGGTGGTGCTAGTGGCTGTCTGTGTTACTACTAGCACTGTCTGGTGGTGCTAGTGGCTGCCTGTGTTACTACTAACACTGTCTGGTGGTGCTAGTGGCTGTCTGTGTTACTACTAGAACTGTCTGGTGGTGCTAGTGGCTGTCTGTGTTACTACTAGCACTGTCTGGTGGTGCTAGTGGCTGTCTGTGTTATTACTAGCACTGTCTTGTGGTGCTAGTGGCTGTCTGGTTACTACTAACACTGTCTTGTGGTGCTAGTGGCTGTCTGTGTTACTACTAGCTCTGTCTGGTGGTGCTAGTGGCTGTGTGTGTTACTACTAGCACTGTCTGGTGGTGCTAGTGGCTGTCTGTGTTACTACTAGCTCTGTATAGTGGTGCTAGTGGCTGTCTGTGTTACTACTACAACTGTCTAGTGGTGCTAGTGGCTGTCTGTGTTACTACTACAACTGTCTGGTGGTGCTAGTGGCTGTCTGTGTTACTACTAGCTCTGTATGGTGGTGCTAGTGGCTGTCTGTGTTACTACTACAACTGTCTGGTGGTGCTAGTGGCTGTTTGTGTTACTACTAGCACTGTCTGGTGGTGCTAGTGGCTGTCTGTGTTATTACTAGCACTGTCTTGTGGTGCTAGTGGCGGTCTGTGTTACTACTAGCTCTGTCTGGTGGTGCTAGTGGCTGTCTGTGTTACTACTACAACTGCCTGGTGGTGCTAGTGGCTGTCTGTGTTACTACTAGCACTGTCTGGTGGTGCTAGTGGCTGTCTGTGTTACTACTACAACTGCCTGGTGGTGCTAGTGGCTGTCTGTGTTACTACTAGCACTGTCTGGTGGTGCTATTGGCTGTCTGTGTTACTACTTGAACTGTCTGGTGGTGCTAGTGGCTGTCTGTGTTACTACTTGAACTGTCTGGTGGTGCTAGTGGCTGTCTGTGTTACTACTTGAACTGTCTGGTGGTGTTAGTGGCTGTCTGTGTTACTACTTGAACTATCTGGTGGTGCTAGTGGCTGTCTGTGTTACTACTTGAACTGTCTGGTGGTGCTAGTGGCTGTCCGTGTTACTACTAGAACTGTCTGGTGGTGCTAGTGGCTGTCTGTGTTATTACTAGCACTGTCTTGTGGTGCTAGTGGCTGTCTGTGTTACTACTACCACTGTCTGGTGGTGCTTCAGGTGGTGTCTGTGTTACTACTTAAGCTCTATGCCCTCAGTGAGCTGCTGTTTCTCCTGCTGAAGGCTACTATGGCTGCGTGTCCTCGTTTCTGCGTGGTCCTGCTAGCAGGGTCCGTCGCTACACTAGCAACTGTCCTCGCTGGCAGGGGCCCTGTGTTATACTAGCACTGTCTGCTGCAGAGGCGTCTGGTTACTACTAAGCATGGGTGCTCGTGGCTGTCAGGTCTCACTCAGCACCTCGCTCAGAGGTGCTCCTCGCTCAGCTAGTGTTCTACTAAGCAAGCTCCTCGCTCAAGCAGTGGTTCCTCGCTCGACTAGCTCCTCGCTCAAGCAAGGGTCCTCGCTCTAGCAAGGGTCTGCTATGCAGTCAGGGTCCTCTGCTCGCTGGGGCAGTCTTCCTTAAGCAGGGCTCTTGCTTACAGGGCTCCTGCTGTCAAGAAGGGTCCTCCGCTCAAGCTAGAGGTCCTCTGGTCAGCGTTGGTCTCTTGAACTGTCAGGGGCTCCTGTCGTCTCAAGCAAGCGGTGTGCTAGCAGTGGCTCTTGATTACTAGCAAGGGTCTTCGTCGCTAGTGGTCCTCGCTCAGCAGTGGTCCTACTCGCAACTGGTCTGCTCAAGCAAGGGTCCTCATGCGGGTCCCGCTCAAGCAAGCCTTCCTCACTGCTAAGCAAGCCCTCACTCAAGCAAGGGTCCTCGCTCACGGTCCTCGCTCAAGCAAGGGTCCTAACTCAAGCAAGGCTGCTCGCTCAAGCAAGGCTCCTCACTCAAGCAAGGGTCCTCGGTCAAGCAAGGGTCCTCGGTCAAGCAAGGGTCCTCGCTCAAGCAAGGGTCCTCGCTCAAGCAAGGGTCCTCGCTCAAGCAAGGCTCCTCACTCAAGCAAGGGTCCTCGCTCAAGCAAGGGTCCTCGCTCAAGCGACTGCGCAGCTACAAACAATCACCCCCCCCCCCATTTGGTTGATGTTGTCATCAACCCGGTTAATCGCTTAACAACCGAGTTGATGTAACCAACGTCGATCAAGCAGGACGTCTTGTCTGGGACCAGAAAGAGGGGAGAGGGAGGGAAGAGGGAGGGGAGAGGGAGGGAAGAGGGAGGGCAGGGAGAGAGGAGATGGAGGGGATATGGAGGGGAGAGGGAGGGGAGAGGGACGGTGACCTGCCTCACTCACCTTCAGATGCAGTGACGGTGTCCTGTTGCAAATACCGTATTCAGTTTTGAGTGACGATACCTGCGAGGGTACGAAGAAAGTGAAGGGTGTCAACCAGGCGAAGATGACACCCAGACACAAGAGAAAGTGAAGGGTGCCAGCCAGGCGACGATGACACCCAGACACAAGAGAAAGTGAAGGGTGCCAGCCAGGCGAAGATGACACCCAGACACAAGAGAAAGTGAAGGGTGCCAGCCAGGCGAAGATGACACCCGGACACAAGAGAAAGTGAAGGGTGTCAGCCAGGCGACGATGACACCCAGACACAAGAGAAAGTGAAGGGTGTCAACCAGGCGAAGATGACACCCAGACACAAGAGAAAGTGAAGGGTGTCAACCAGGCGAAGATGACACCCAGACACAAAAGAAAGTGAAGGGTGTCAACCAGGCGAAGATGACACCCAGACACAAGAGAAAGTGAAGGGTGTCAGCCAGGCGACGATGACACCCAGACACAAGAGAAAGTGAAGGGTGTCAACCAGGCGAAGATGACACCCAGACACAAAAGAAAGTGAAGGGTGTCAACCAGGCGAAGATGACACCCAGACACAAGAGAAAGTGAAGGGTGTCAGCCAGGCGACGATGACACCCAGACACAAGAGAAAGTGAAGGGTGCCAGCCAGGCGAAGATGACACCCGGACACAAGAGAAAGTGAAGGGTGTCAGCCAGGCGAAGATGACACCCAGACACAAGAGAAAGTGAAGGGTGCCAGCCAAGCGAAGATGACACCCGGACACAAGAGAAAGTGAAGGGTGTCAGCCAGGCGAAGATGACACCCAGACACATGAGAAAGTGAAGGGTGTCAGCCAGGCGAAGATGACACCCAGACACAAGAGAAAGTGAAGGGTGTCAGCCAGGCGAAGATGACACCCAGACACAAGAGAAAGTGAAGGGTGCCAGCCAGGCGAAGATGACACCCGGACACAAGAGAAAGTGAAGGGTGTCAGCCAGGCGAAGATGACACCCAGACACAAGAGAAAGTGAAGGATGTCAGCCAGGCGAAGATGACACCCGGACACAAGAGAAAGTGAAGGGTGTCAGCCAGGCGAAGATGACACCCAGACACAAGAGAAAGTGAAGGGTGTCAGCCAGGCGAAGATGACACCCAGACACAAGAGAAAGTGAAGGGTGTCAGCCAGGCGAAGATGACACCCAGACACAAGAGAAAG
>WNWK01010698.1:50000-57500 GCA_009830355.1 Cherax destructor | reverse complement strand
TTTATCTGTTTATCTCTTTCTCTCTCTTATTTTTAAAAGTGTTTCTTACTATTCCTCTTCCCCTCTCTCTGTTCCTCCTTCACTTCTCTCTCTCTCCTTCCTTGCTTCCTCCCACCTCATTCATCCTTGACTTCCCCTCCCTCCCATTCTCCTCGTCCTTCATCCATCTTTTTCTCGCCCCCTCTCTCTCTCACCTCCCTCGTCTATCCTTCTCCCATCCTTTCTTCCACCTCTCCCCTCCACTTCTCTTGCATCCACCAGCTCCCTTCTCCCCCAGCCCCTCATCCCCACTAACACTAGAGAGACCCCATCATACGTGGAGTTGCTTCACATGTGTGTGTACTCACCTAAATTGTACTCTCCTAAATTGTGGATGCAGGGGTCGAGACTCAGCTCCTGGCCCCGCCTCTTCGCTGTCCGCTACTGGGTCTCTGCTCTCCCTGCTCCATGGGCTTTATCATACGTTGTCTTAAAACTATGTATGGTTCCCACCTCCACTATATCGTTCGCTAGACTATTCCACTTCCTGACTACTCTATTGCTGAAGAAATGCTTCCTAACATCCCTTTGATTCATCTGAGTCATCAACTTCCAGTTGTTCCCCCTTGTTTCTGTGTTCCCTCTCTGGAACATCCTGTCACTATCTACCTTGTCGATTCCCCGCATTATTTTATATGTCGTTATCATGTCTCCTCTAACCCTTCTGTCCTCCAGTGTTGTTAGTCCTATTTCCCTCAACCTTTCTTCATAGGACAGTCCCCTGAGTTGTGGAACTAACCTTGTCGCAAACCTTTGCACTTTCTCTAATTATTTGACGTGCTTGACCAGGTGTGAGTTCCAGACTGGTGCTGCATACTCTAGTATGGGCCTGACGTACACGGTGTACAGTGTCTTGAACGATTCCTTGTTAAGGTAACGGAACGCTAATCTTAGGTTTGCCAGTCGCCTATATGCTGCCGCAGCTATCTGGTTGATGTGTGTTTCCGGAGACGTTCTTGGCGTTATACTCACCCCAAGGTCTTTCTCCTTTGATGAGGTTTGTAGGCTTTGTCCACCTAGCCTGTACTCTGTCAGCGGTCTTCTTTGCCCTTCTCCGATCTTCATGACTTTGCATTTAGTGGTATTAAATTCGAGAAGCCAGTTGCTAGACCAGATGTCAAGCTTTGATAGGGAACAAGGGAGACTACTTTGGGAGGAAATTGTTAAGGCCACAAGGCACGATAACGTAGTAATTCTAGGGGACTTTAACTTTAGTCAGATTGATTGGAATTTCTTGACAGGGAATTTAGAATCTAACGACTTTTTAGAAGTAGTTCAAGATTGTTTTTTGAAGCAGTTTGTGACAGAACCTACAAGGGGAAATAACCTACTTGACTTGGTTCTGGCAAGCAAGGAAACCCTTGTTAATAATTTAGAAATTACAGAGGAACTCGGCTCAAGCGACCACAAGTCAATTACCTTTAGCATTGAATGGATGTATGATAGTAGGGATAATTCAGTAACGGTCCCAGATTTTCGCTCAGCAGATTATAATGGACTTAGGGAACACTTATCAACTGTGGACTGGGGTAACGAAGAGAGCTATCAATATGACAGTTTTCTTAACACTATACAAGCAGCCCAAAGAACATTTATCCCGTATAAAAAAATTAGATCAAGTAGAAATGACCCAAAATGGATGAATAATAGGCTCAAATATCTTTTAGGGCAGATGAAAGGAATTTATAGGCGCATAAAAAGAGGTGAGGGTCATCTTATAAATCAGTATACTGACATTAAGAGGGACGTTAAAAAGGGGATAAGAAAAGCTAAACGGGACTATGAAATTAAAGTTGCTAGAGATTCAAAAACTAACCCAAAAAGTTTTTTCCAGGTATATAGAACAAAAGTTAGAGATAAGATAGGTCCCCTTAAAAATAACTCTGGGAATCTTACTGAGAAGGAGAATGATATGTGCTCTATTTTTAATAATTATTTTCTCTCGGTTTTCACACAGGAAGACATTAATAATATCCAGTAATTAATTTTTACAGAGGCCCAGAAGAAGATAAATTATGTAATATCACAGTCACTAGCGAAATGGTTATGAAACAACTAGACCGACTGAAACAAAATAAATCGCAGGGTCCTGATGAGCTTTTTGCAAGGGTTCTTAAGGAATGCAAAATGGAACTCTGTGAACCATTATCTAACATTATTAATTTATCTCTTCAAACAGGTGTAGTGTCTGATATGTGGAAGATGGCTAATGTAATTCCTATTTTTAAAGCAGGGGACAAGTCACTACCGTCAAATTACCGCCCAATAAGCCTGACCTCAATTGTAGGCAAATTACTAGAGTCAATTATAGCTGATATTATTAGAAGCCATCTAGATCTAGATACTCAGCATGGATTCACGAGGGGCCGTTCCTGCCTATCTAATTTATTAACCTTCTTCACTAAAGCTTTTTTGGCTGTTGATCACGATAAAGAATTCGATATTGTTTATTTAGACTTTAGTAAAGCTTTTGATAGAGTACCGCACCAGAGACTGTTAAAGAAAGTGGCAGCTCATGGCATTGGGGAAAAAGTGCTGTCATGGATCGAGTCATGGCTCACCAATAGGAAGCAGAGAGTGTGCATAAATGGTGTTAAATCCGAATGGGGACTTGTAACAAGTGGTGTTCCACAGGGATCAGTCTTAGGCCCATTGTTATTTATAATATATATCAATGACCTTGATGAGGGAATTACTAGTGATATGAGCAAATTCGCCGACGACACGAAGATAGGTAGGATAATTGATTCAAACATAGATGTCATAGAACTTCAGGAAGATTTAGACAAACTTAACTCGTGGTCAGAAAAGTGGCAGATGCAGTTCAATGTAGATAAATGCAAGGTTCTGAAGCTCGGGAGTGTCCATAACCCAAGCACTTATAAGTTAAATAACGTAGAACTTAGCCATAGAGATTGCGAGAAGGACTTGGGGGTGATGGTAAGCAGCAACCTTAAACCAAGACAGCAATGCCTAAGCGTACGTAATAAGGCAACTAGATTACTGGGATTTATATCAAGAAATGTAAGCAACAGAAGTCCAGAGGTTATATTACAGCTTTATACATCGTTAGTAAGGCCTCACCTTGATTACGCAGTTCAGCTCTGGTCTCCATATTACAGAATGGACATAAATTCGTTAGAAAACATTCAGCGTAGAATGACTAAATTAATACATAGCATTAGAAATCTTCCTCACGAAGAAAGATTGAAGAGCCTTAAATTACATTCACTTGTAAGACGTAGAATGAGGGGAGACATGATCGAGGTATACAAGTGGAAAATGGGTATTAACAAAGGGGATATAAATAAGGTCTTGAGGATATCTCTCCAAGAGAGAACCCGCAATAATGGATTCAAGTTAGATAAGTTTAGATTTAGAAAAGATATATTTAAGTATTGGTTTGGAAATAGGGTAGTTGATGAGTGGAACAGTCTGCCTAGTAGGGTTATTGAAGCTAGGACCTTGGTTAGTTTCAAATTTAGGTTGGATAAATTCATGAGTGAGAGGGGTTGGATTTGAGTGGGAATTGCACATGAGTAAATAGAATTATCAAAGCTTATTTCTTGGGTAGCATTTAAGATTGGGTTGAACAAATATCTTGTTAGTGGGATGGAATGTGAAGGACCTGCCTAGTATGGGCCAACAGGCCTGCTGCAGTGTTCCTCCTTTCTTATGTTCTTATGTTCTTATGAATCCGTGCTGTCTGGCGTTGATTATCCTGTTCAGCTCCAGATGCTCCACCATTCTTTTCCTGATGATTTTCTCCAAGACTTTGCACACTATACACGTAAGTGACACCGGTCTATAGTTTAGTGCCTCTTTTCTGTCTCCGTTTTTTAAAGAAGGGGACTACGTTGGCCTTTTTCCATACCTCAGGTAGCTGCCCAGTTTCAAGGGATGTGTTGAATATTATGGTAAGTGGCACACTCAGAACCTCAGCTCTTTCCTGAAGGACCCACGGGGAGATATTGTCCGGACCCATCGCCTTTGAGGTATCATGGTCACTGAGTATCTGCTTCACCTCCTCCTCAGTTGTGTGTATGCCCTCCAGCACTTGATACATCCCTTGTTGGTGACGCATCCCGTCCTGTCTACCCAGCTGCCTTCCTTCCTCCACTGTGAATACTTCCTTAAACCTCGAGTTGAGCTCCTCACATATCTCTTGATCGTTACTTGTGAGTTTCCCGTCTTCTCTCCTCAGCCTTATCACCTGGACCTTGACTGTTGTCTTCCTTCTGATGTGACTGTACATCAGTTTCGGGTCAGACTTGACTTTCGATGCTATGTCATTCTCATACTGTTTCTGGGCCCCCCTCCGTACCTGTGCATACTCGTTTCTAGCTCTTCAACTAATCTCTTTGTTTACTTGGGTTCTTTGCCTTCTGTACCTTTTCCATTCGCTGACACTCTGAGTCTTTGCCTCCCTGCAACTTTGGGTGTGCGTGCGTGCATGCGTGTTAGTTACCATTTTGTCCTAGGCACATGTCGATTAGACACTAGGCCTGTTGTATGTATGTGTGTGTGTGTAACGAAACACTTTGAAATGTTTCGGCCCCGCCGGGAATTGAACCTGGGCCCTCTGTGCGTGAAGCAAGAGCGCTAGCCACCATGCCATCGGGGCGTGTGTGTACTCACCTAATTGTGGTTGCAGGGGTCGAGACTCAGCTCCTGGCCCCGCCTCTTCGCTGTCTGCTACTGGGTCTCTGCTCTCCCTGCTCCATGAGCTTTATCATACCTTGTCTTAAAACTATGTATGGTTCCTGCCTCCACTATATCTTTCTCTAGACTATTCCACTTTCTGACTACTCTGTGGCTGAAGAAATGCTTCCTAACATCATTTTGACTCATCTGAGTCTTCAGCTTCCAGTTGTGTCCCCTTGTTTCCGTGTTCCCTCTCTGGAACATCCTGTCCTGTCCTGTCACTGTGTGTGTGTGTGTGTGTGTGTGTGGTGTGTGCATGACATAACCATAACAGTGTTGTTACACCGAGGTCTCAGCGCTGCTGGCAGTCGTAACTGTATGTGGCGGCGGGAGAGTATAACATTATGTTGTTATAGACATGAAATGACCCTCGCCTCTTACATAAGAGATATGAGTCTCTCTCTCCCCGTCTCTCTCTCTCTCTCTCTCTCTCTCTCTCTCTCTCTCTCTCTCTCTCTCTCTCTCTCTCTCTCTCTCTCTCTCTCTCTCTCTCTCATACACACACACACACGTGGGGGACCAGAAACGTGGAGGTCTAACATGATGGAGGTGGTACTGGAAAACCTCATGCATCAACATGAGAGAGAGGAAAGGACAAACCAGCAAGACCGCACCTCGTATTCACCTTGAGTAGTTTAGACATTGAGGGCATCACATATGAAAGGCCCTTCGGAGCTAGTGATCACGTGGGCCTGACCTTCAAATACAAAGTAGAGTTACAAGTGCAGACGGAAGCAGTACGAGTAGGACGGGAGAAGCCAAACTATAAAAGGGGAGGAATTTCCTGCATGAAGTACAGTGGGAAAGAGAACAGGTGTGAAAATCAATAAATGAAATAATGGAATACGTGACAACAAAATGCAAGGTGGCAGAGGCAAGAGACTTCAAACCTCACTCAAGGAAAATGATTTTGGGGTGAGTATAACA
Source organism: Cherax destructor (assembly GCA_009830355.1). Lineage (NCBI taxonomy): Eukaryota > Metazoa > Arthropoda > Malacostraca > Decapoda > Parastacidae > Cherax > Cherax destructor. The sequence goes on along the minus strand of WNWK01010698.1, from coordinate 51,830 downwards.
CCGAGCACATCTCCTGAGGCGCACATCAAGCAAATAACTGCTGCAGCATATGGGCGCCTAGCAAACCTATAGTGTTTCGACAGCTGAGTAAGGAATAGTTCAAGACTCTGTATATCGTATACGTAAGGCCCATACTGGAGTATGCAGCTCCAGTATGGAACCCACACCTGGTCAAGCACGTCAATAAATTAGAGAAAGTGCAAAGGTTTGCAACAAGACTAGTCCCAGAGCTTAGGAGTATATCCTACGAGGAGATGTTAATGGAAATATACCTGACGACACTGGAGGACAGGAGAGATAGAAGGGACATGATAACAACATATAAAATACTGAAAGGAATTGACAAGGTGGACAGAGATAGAATGTTACAGAGACGGGACACAGCAACGGCGGGTCACACATGGAAGCTGAAGACTCAGATCAGTCATGGGGATGTAAAAAAGTATTTCTTCAGTCACAGAGTGATGTAATGGAGGCAGGATCCATACATAACTTTAAGAATAGATACGAAAAAGCTCAAGGAGCAGGGACAGAGTGGACCTAGTAGCGACCAGCGAAGAGGCTGGGCCAGGAGCTATGAATCGACCACTACAACCACAAATTGGTGAGTACAAATGAATGAGTACACACACACTCAGATATGGGTATAACAAAAGCTATGGTGCCTGGCGACATTTTGCCCTGGGTAGTGAGAGATGCAACATAAGTCTTGTACCAACCAACAGAGTGATGATGTATGTCACTACACACGGAACAATTACCGTACAGTTAGTAGGCAAAAAAATATGAGAGGCATCATATGAAGGGGTAGACAGGAAACACTAAATTACAGGCCACTAAAATATGTACATTATCAAAAGTGTTGGAAATGATGTATAGAGAGAGCCTGGTCAGACACACACAAGTGATTTCACAATGGAAGGTTTAATGTGCCAGTCTGTCGGTTATATACTCTGGTTGAGAACTGGGTTCGAATCCTGATGGCTGCGTTATAGCTTGAGTATATTTTAGCTTGTTTTCAGGGAGCCCATTAGATCTAACATGGTTACAGGGACGACCACGCCTGTCTCACAGTACTGCAGGGGTTTTATTAACTACTAATCCCCCAAAAAAGATAGGAATGGGTCGAGTGCATGTTGCTAGAGTGAAGTACGACCATAGGTATGATACCTTACCAGAGACTGATTGATAAAGTAGAAAACGATGCAGGTGAGGACTGACGAGTGTTTCTGAGGGTGAAGAAACATGTGAGGCAGGGAAGACAGTGTTGATATCTGAGTACCTGAAGACTTATCCTGGGCAGCTATACTAACAACTGCTGTGTTACTGTTTTAACAGAGAAAACTGCATCATGCGTAGCTTGTGTATGATGTGGAGTTAATGAGATGAAATTCGAGGCGGACGAAGATAAACATGAACTACCGAAACTCTTAAACAGTCGTAAACCTGGACAAGTCATCACATATCAGAATTTAACATTAATAAAAGCAGAGTTGTGGAAAATGAAGGTAGGAAAACCGGTAAGAAAGTACAGACTGGAAAAGAGGTTGAGCCTCCCTTCAAACACCTCCCAGCAGACAAACACCTCCCTGCAGACAAACACCTCCCAGCAGACAAACACCTCCCAGCAGACAAACACCTCCCAGCAGACAAACACCTCCCTACAGACAAACACCTCCCTACAGACAAACAAACACCTCCCTGCAGACAAACACCTCCCAGCAGACAAACACCTCCCTGCAGACAAACACCTCCCAGCAGACAAACGCCTCCCTGCAGACAAACACATTCACTGTATGACTCATGATATCGTAATGACACGATTGCAAA
>WNWK01010698.1:0-45000 GCA_009830355.1 Cherax destructor | reverse complement strand
TCCAACCATCCCAGGTCTTGGAGATAAATGGTATAAAATACCAACACGATGGAAAAATAGAGACAAAAGCAGTATAATGTGATCCTTTAATGACAACGTTTCGCCCACACGGTGGGCTTTACCAAGTCACAAAGAGATCCACCTGGGGGGCAGCTGGTTGTATCACAGACGGAGCCTCACGGAACGGGCGGCTGTGTTTGTTGTTACGTATCATAACCAGGAAGAAGTTTCTTGTCAAGAAACTTCTTGCCACAAAGTAACTCTCATATAGAGTAGCGTAGCAGCACACTGTGAGTGTTTCCAGAAAGTAACTATCATATAATAATAACATAATAATCTTTATTTCTACAAGTACATGTACAAGGTATACAGACCATCAATGACATAATACTATAAAGAAAGCCGCTTCCTATGCAGAGCATATAGGGCAAATTAGGTCAATTTTGTCCCAGGATGCGACCCACACCAGTCTACTAACACCCAGGTACCCATTTTTACTGATGGGTGAATATGGACAACCGGTGTAAGGAAACACGCCCAATGTTTCCACCCTTGCCGGGAATCGAACCCGGACGCTCAGCTTGTGAAACGAGAGTTTTTGCCATCAGGCCACGGGTTACAGTGTAGCAACACACTGCTGGTGTTCCCACAATGTATTTAATTAGCCAGTCAGTATTCACTAAGTATTCACTAGCCCAGTCAGTATTCACTAGCCCAGTCAGTATCCACTAGCCCAGTCAGTATTCACTAGCCCAGTCAGTATTCACTAGATCAGTCAGTAGTCACTAGTCCAGTCAGTATTCACTAGATCAGTCAGTATTCACTAGTCCAGTCAGTATTCACTAGCCCAGTCAGTATTCACTAGCCCAGTCAGTATTCACTAGCCCAGTCAGTATTCACTAGATCAGTCAGTATTCACTCGCCCAGTCAGTATTCACTAGTTCAGTCAGTATTCACTTGCAGAGTCAGTATTCACTTGCACAGTCAGTATTCACTCGCCCAGTCAGTATTCACTAGCCCAGTCAGTATTCACTAGCCCAGTCAGTATTCACTTGCACAGTCAGTATTCACTAGTCCAGTCAGTATTCACTAGTCCAGTCAGTATTCACTAGTCTAGTCAGTATTCACTAGTCCAGTCAGTATTCACTAGTCCTGTCAGTATTCACTTGCACAGTCAGTATTCACTCGCCAAGTCAGTATTCACTCGCCCAGTCAGTATTCACTAGTCCAGTCAGTATTCACTTGCACAGTCAGTATTCACTAGTCCAGTCAGTATTCACTAGTCCAGTCAGTATTCACTAGTCCAGTCAGTATTCACTAGTCCAGTCAGTATTCACTAGTCCAGTCAGCATTCACTTGCACAGTCAGTATTCACTTGCACAGTCAGTATTCACTAGCCCAGTCAGCATTCACTTGCACAGTCAGTATACACTAGTCCAGTCAGTATTCACTAGTCCAGTCAGTATTCACTAGTCCAGTCAGTATTCACTAGCCCAGTCAGTATTCACTAGCCCAGTCAGTATTCACTAGTCCAGTCAGTATTCACTAGTCCAGTCAGTGTTCACTAGATCAGTCAGTATTCACTCGCCCAGTCAGTATTCACTAGTTCAGTCAGTATTCACTTGCAGAGTCAGTATTCACTTGCACAGTCAGGATTCACTCGCCCAGTCAGTATTCACTAGCCCAGTCAGTATTCACTAGTCCAGTCAGTATTCACTCGCACAGTCAATATTCACTAGCCCAATCAGTATTCACTAACCCAGTCAGTATTCACTTGCACAGTCAGTATTCACTAGTCCAGTCAGTATTCACTAGCCCAGTCAGTATTCACTAGTCCAGTCAGTATTCACTAGTCCAGTCAGTATTCACTAGCCCTGTCAGTATTCACTTGCACAGTCAGTATTCACTTGCCCAGTCAGTATTAACTAGTCCAGTCAGTATTCACTTGCACAGTCAGTATTCACTAGTCCAGTCAGTATTCACTAGTCCAGTCAGTATTCACTAGCCCAGTCAGTATTCACTAGTCCAGTCAGTATTCACTAGTCCAGTCAGCATTCACTAGCCCAGTCAGTATTCACTAGCCCATTCAGTATTCACTAGCCCAATCAGTATTCACTAGCCCAGTCAGTATTCACTAGATCAGTCAGTATTCACTAGCCCAGTTAGTATTCACTAGCCCAGTCAGTATTCACTAGATCAGTCAGTATTCACTAGATCAGTCAGTATTCACTTGCAGAGTCAGTATTCACTTGCACAGTCAGTATTCACTCGCCCAGTCAGTATTCACTAGCCCAGTCAGTATTCACTAATCCAGTCAGTATTCACTAGTCCAGTCAGTATTCACTCGCCCAGTCAGTATTCACTAGTCCAGTCAGTATTCACTAGTCCAGTCAGTATTCACTAGTCCAGTCAGTATTCACTAGCCCAGTCAGTATTCACTAGTCCAGTCAGTATTCACTATCCAGTCAGTATTCACTAGCCCAGTCATTATTCACTCGCCCAGTCAGTATTCACTAGCCCAGTCAGTATTCATTCGCCCAGTCAGTATTCACTAGCCCAGTCAGTATTCACTCGCCCAGTCAGTATTCACTAGTCCAGTCAATATCCACTAGCCTAGTCACTATTCAGTCGCTTAGTCAGTATTCACTAGCGCAGTCAGTGTTCACTCGCAAAGTCAGTATTCACTACCCCAGTCAGCATTCACTCGCACAGTCAGTATTCACTCGCCCAGTCAGTATTCACTAGCCCAGTCAGTATTCACTCGCCCAGTCAGTATTCACTAGCCCAGTCAGTATTCACTCGCCCAGTCAGTATTCACTAGCCCAGTCAGTATTCACTAGCCCAGTCAGTATTCACTCGCCCAGTCAGTATTCGCTAGCCCAGACAGTATTCACTCGCACAGCCAGTATTCACTCGCACAGTCAGTATTCACTCGCACAGTCAGTATTCACTCGCACACTCAGTATTCACTCGCATACTCAGTATTCACTCGCACACTCAGTATTCACTCGCACACTCAGTATTCACTCTTACACTCAGTATTCACTCAGAAGTTCCTTAAACTAAAAACGATAAGAAAAAGAATAACTCTAATAATGCGAGGTGGAGATGGAGGGAGGTAAATACTCACACAAATCCTTTACTGTTAGTGTTGCACTGACGTTACCCTGGGGTTGATGCTTCCTTGGGGTTGGTGCTACCCTGGGGTTGATGCTACCCTGGGGTTGATGCTACCCTGGGGTTGGTGCTACCCTGGTTTTAATACTACCCTGGGGTTGATGCTAGCCTGGGGTTGATGCTACCCTGGGATTGGTGCTACCCTGGGGTTGATGCTACCCTGGAGTTGGTGCTACCCTGTGCTCAAGTATTTGCACAAGCTAACACTAGAGTCGCCATCGCTTCCAGTACTTCTATTAAGGATCTAACCAGGACTAAATCCAAGCACCATGAACCAGTCAACGCAGGGGTTTACACTATACCCTGTGGAGGCTGCGACAGAATTTATGTAGGAGAAACAGCAAGAAACCTCGAAACACGCATCAATAAACACATTAATGCATGCAGAAACGATAACCTGAACAACGCCTGCGTACAACACCGAAATTCCAACAATCATCTCATGAAATTCAAAGACGTCCGACTAGTAATCAAAGAAACTAATTTCCGTAGACGCAAATGCCTTGAATCAGCACTTATCTCTGTTTCTAACACAATTAAACAAAACAAAGGCAGCTTCACCATCTCTGAAGTCTTAGCAAGAATCCTCCTGAAAACAGTAAACCCTACCATCACATAGTCTCTCCTACTGATTCAACACAAGCACATCGTAGATGTGGAACACTCCTACAGGCCTTCTATATTTCAACCTCCAGCAGAAATATTTGTCTAACCTATTGTTATACTACCCAAGTATTTGTTTTATCACCTTTTACTCATGTGCATATTGATTGTTCTACCTTATTGTATTACTACTACTACTTATATCACTACTACTACTACCACCACTAGTATTTCACCTCACTTTGAGAGTATATATATGCCCACTATGTCCACGTATCGCTTGTAACGGCTTGAGAAAGCTCCTGGAGAGCAAAACGTTGCCACAATAAAATGTCACATTAGTTGCATTTGTGTCCTTTTACTTAACATATTGTCGGTAATTCTACCAATATTATTAGCTACCATGTAGTGGACGCTGCCCTGGGGATGAACGCTACCCTGGGGTGAACGCTACCCTGGGGTGAACGCTACCCTGGTGTGGACACTACCGTGTGGTGGACTAGCTACCCTGTGGTGGACGCTACCCTGGGGTGATCGCGACGATTCTATGAAAAGCTACGGTCGCGGCGCAACTTCCCGAGTGCACGAATGCGGTCAGCCAGACGAGCGTACGCGGACGCCTTGCGTCGCCGCGGCCGTGGCCGCCGCCGCCTGGCGTGATGGGTGTCCCCTCAGAGTGAAGAGTAGGAAGTAGGAGAGGCAGACGAGGGGAGCGTGTAAAGAGGGGATCATACTCTTGTTATGACTGATGTTGTTGATGGAACTGCCTCTGTCATCAGAGAGTGAGAGAGAGAGAGAGAGAGAGAGAGAGAGAGAGAGAGAGAGAGAGAGAGAGAGAGAGAGAGAGAGAGAGAGAGAGAGAGAGAGAGAGAGAGAGAGAGAGACAGACAGACAGACAGACAGACAGACAGACTGACAGACAGACAGAGACGTGAGAAACATAAACAACGTAGCTCTGGTAGTCTACATCGAGGCTATCTGCTGAGGAGTATTCACTAAATTTTGTGTCCATCTATCAGAACATTAGAGGACAGAATAATGTAGCAGAAGACTCTCTCCCCTCCCTCCACGTGCTCTTAATGTCTCTGAGTTTCGTGAATTTTTTATCGCATTACTGTATGACTGGACCTGAACAGCTTGTAGTCCCACTTAGTTAAGGATAAGTGGCAAAGTGTTGTGCTCGTATAAGTGGCAGACGTGGTTCAGTGTAGACAAGTGTAAGGTTCTATCTTAGGCAAAGTGAAAATGAAAAAGATTTAGGAATTCTGGTTAGCAGAAATTTAATGTGAAGAGAAGAGCGCGTGAGCGTTCGCAGTGAAGCCAATTGAATTCTTGGCTTCTTATCAAGACGTATAAATAACAGAAGTGCTGAGGTTACGTGAATATCATAATGGTATACAATACCGTGCAGCAGTATACAGTACCGTGCAGCAGTATACAGTACCGTGCAGCAGTATACAGTACCGTGCAGCAGTATACAGTACCGTGCAGCAGTATACAGTACCGTGCAGCAGTATACAGTACCGTGCAGCAGTATACAGTACCGTGCAGCAGTATACAGTACCGTGCAGCAGTATACAGTACCGTGCAGCAGTATACAGTACCGTGCAGCAGTATACACCGTGCAGCAGTATACAGTACCGTGCAGCAGTATACAGTACCGTGCAGCAGCATACAGTACCGTGCAGCAGTATACAGTATCGTGCAGCAGTATACAGTACCGTGCAGATGTATACAGTCACGTGCTGCAGTATACAGTACCGTGCAGCAGTATACAGTACCGTGCAGCAGTATACAGTACCGTGCAGCAGTATACAGTACCGTGCAGCAGTATACAGTACCGTGCAGATGTATACAGTCACGTGCTGCAGTATACAGTACCGTGCAGCAGTATACAGTACCGTGCAGCAGTATACAGTACCGTGCAGCAGTATACAGTACCGTGCAGCAGTATACAGTACCGTGCAGCAGTATACAGTACCGTGCAGCAGTATACAGTACCGTGCAGCAGTATACAGTACCGTGCAGCAGTATACAGTACCGTGCAGCAGTATACAGTACCGTGCAGCAGTATACAGTACCGTGCAGCAGTATACAGTACCGTGCAGCAGTATATCAGTACATACCGTGCAGCAGTATACAGTACCGTGCAGCAGTATACAGTACCGTGCAGCAGATACAGTACCGTGCAGCAGTATACAGTACCGTGCAGCAGATACGACCGTGCAGCAGTATACAGTACCGTGCAGCAGTATACAGTACCGTGCAGCAGTATACAGTACCGTGCAGCAGTATACAGTACGTGCAGCAGTATACAGTACCGTGCAGCAGTATACAGTACCGTGCAGCAGTATACAGTACCGTGCAGCAGTATACAGTACCGTGCAGCAGTATACAGTACCGTGCAGCAGTATACAGTACCGTGCAGCAGTATACAGTACCGTGCAGCAGTATACAGTACCGTGCAGCAGTATACAGTACCGTGCAGCAGTATACAGTACCGTGCAGCAGTATACAGTACCGTGCAGCAGTATCAGTACGCACTTTATCGTACGTGCAGCGTATACAGGTAGCTCTGCAGCAGTATACAGGACGTGCAGCAGAACAGTAGTGAGATGTAAAGATGTGCAACAGTCCATCAGCCCTTGCAGCAGTATACAGTACCGTGCAGCAGTATACAGTACTGTGCAGCAGTATACAGTACCGTGCAGCAGTATACAGTACCGTGCAGCAGTATACAGTACCGTGCAGCAGTATACAGTACCGTGCAGCAGTATACAGTACCGTGCAGCAGTATACAGTACCGTGAGCAGTATACAGTACCGTGCAGCAGTATACAGTACCGTGCAGCAGTATACAGTACCTGTGCAGCAGTATACAGTACCGTGCAGCAGTATACAGTACTGTGCAGCAGTATACAGTACCGTGCAGCAGTTGCGTAACTTTATTCCGATACGTTTCGGTTACAGGGTAGGCTTCTTCAGTCGAGTACAAAGGAGGCAGCAGAAGCAGTAGAGATGTAAAGATGTAATCAGTCCATCACCCTTGAAGGCGTATTTTTGAGGTGGTCAGTCCCCAAGCCTGGAGAAGTGTTCTGTTCCAGACTATGGAACAGAACTCTTCTCCGGTATGAGGGACTGATTATCTCATAGCTACGTCTTCACATCACTATTGCTTCTGCTGCCTCGGTATTCGACTGAAGAAGCCTACTGTGTAGGAGAAACGTTTCGCAATAAAGTTACGGAACTGCTGGACGTGCGTCTTACTGCTCACGTTATACTTCAGCTTAATATATCTCTGGTTATACTTGTGCTGCTGTGTTCTGGTCTCCATGTTAGAACACTGACGTAAATATGCTGGAAAAATATATACAGAGAAGAATGACGTAGTTGATTCTGTATATAAGAAACCTTTCCTACGTAGAATGGCTGAAGGCGCTCAACTTTCACTCTGTGGACAGACGTAGAATTAGGGAAGATATGATTGAAGAGCACCAACGGTAAACAGGAATACATAAAGGGAATATAAATGGAAACATCTTACCAATAGTGAACTCGCAGCACTGACTTCAAGTTAGAACAAATTAGATTGAGAAATAATATGGGGTAAGTACTGGGGTTGGCAATAGAGTTGTAGATGAGTGGAACAAACAGACAGGTAGCATCACGGAGGAGGAGGGAACTTTGGGTAACAGTAAATATAGGTTAGACGGGTAAGCGAGTGCGTGTGAATTAGACCGACCTAGCATGGGCCAGAAAGCCCCCTGTAGTGTTGGTTCGTTATGTTTTCGATGTATTTTGCTGTTATTAAGGCAATGAGCAATGTTGCTACTCTGCAACCTTCGGTATTTTATTTTCTGTAATGTCGGATACCAGAAATTGTATGGACACTATGTGGTTAATGGGGTTTAAACCCTATCTACTATACGAGAAACATTAAGAGTGCACGTCACCTGTTCACTACCAGTCAACAGTATTTTAATACCTAAAATAGTGATTAAAGTTAACTGTCAGTGTATATACACTGGAGAGACATAAACCTGTCAGTGTATATACACTGGAGAGACATAAACCTGTCAGTGTATATACACTGGAGTGACATAAACCTGTCAGTGTATATACACTGGAGTGACATAAACATGTCAGTGTATATACACTGGAGAGACATAAACCTGTCAGTGTATATACACTGAGTGTGTACATATATAAACATATATTCGTGTTGTGCTTTGGGTTCGAACCAGTGTTATGAACCAGTTTTATGAACCAGAGTTATGAACCAGTGTTATGAGCCAGTGTTACGAACCAGAGTTATGAACCGGTGTTATAAACCAGTGTTATGAACCAGTGTTATGAACCAGTGTTACGAATCAGTATTATGAACCAGTGTTATGAATCAGTGTTATGAACCAGTGCTATGATCCAGTGTTACGAACCAGTGTTATGAACCAGAGTTATGAACCGGTGTTATAAACCAGGGTTACGAACCAGCATTATGAACCAGTGTTATGAATCAGTGTTATGAACCAGTGTTATGAACCAGTGTTATGAATCAGTGTTACGAACCAGTATTATGAACCAGTGTTATGAATCAGTGTTATGAACCAGTGTTATGAGCCAGTGTTACGAACCAGAGTTATGAACCGGTGTTATAAACCAGTGTTATGAACCAGTGTTATGAACCAGTGTTACGAATCAGTAATATGAACGAGTGTTATGAATCAGTGTTATGAACCAGTGTTATGATCCAGTGTTACGAACCAGTGTTATGAACCAGTGTTATGAATCAGTGTTATGAACCAGTGTTATGAACCAGTGTTATGAACAAGTGTTATGAACCAGTGTTATGAACCAGTGATATGAACGAGCGTTATGAACCAGAGTTATGAAACAGTGTTATGAGCCAGAGTTATGAACCAGTGTTATATACCAGCGTTATGAACCAGTGATATGAACGAGCGTTATAAACCAGTTATGCAACAGTGTTATGAACCAAAGTTACGAACCAGTGTTACGAACCAGTATTATGCACCAGTGTTACGAACCAGTGTTACGAACCAGTGTTATGAACCAGTGTTACGAACAAGCATTATGAACCAGTGTTATGAACCAGTGTTATGAACCAGTGTTATGAACCAGTGTTATGAACCAGTGTTACGAACCAGTGTTATGAACCGGTGTTATAAACCAGCGTGATGAACCAGTGTTATGAACGAGCGTTATGAACCAGAGTTATGAAACAGTGTTATGAACCATAGTTATGAACCAGTGTTATGAACAAGTGTTATGAACCGATTATGAACCATAGTTATGAACCGGTGTTATGTACCTGTGTTATGAACCAGAGTTATGAACCGGTGTTATAAGCCAGTGAGATGAGCCAGTGTTATGAACCAGCATTATTAACCAGTCTTATGAAACAGTATTATTAACCGATGGTTTGAACCGGTGTTATGAACCATTGTTATGAACCTGTATTATGAACAAGTGTTATGAACCGGTGTTATGAACCAGTGTTATGAACCGGTGTTATGAACCAGTGTTATGAACCAGTGTTATGAACCAGTATTATGAACCAGTGTTATGAACCAGTGTTATAAACCAGAGCTATGAACCAGTGTTGTGAACCAGCATTATGAACCAGTGTTATGGTTCACGACAGGTGAAGAACCACGGTAACAAGGGTTCAGACAAAAATGTTGGGATTCGTAATATGAAGAGAGAGAGAGAGAGAGAGAGAGAGAGAGAGAGAGAGAGAGAGAGAGAGAGAGAGAGAGAGAGAGAGAGAGAGAGAGAGAGAGAGAGAGAGAGAGAGAGAGAGAAAAAGAGAGAGAGAGAGAGAAAAAAGAGAGAGAGAGAGAGAGAGAGAGAGAGAGAGAGAGAGAGAGAGAGAGAGAGAAAGAGAGAGAGAGAGAAGAGAGAGAGAGAGAGAGAGAGAGAGAGAGAGAGAGAGAGATAGAGAGAGAGAGAGAGAGAGAGAATGAAACTGGAGGAGATGTATAGTCTTGTTGACGAGTGAATTGAGTTTGTTGACTACACACCATCATCCATCCATTCAAGATCCTCCCTGTCTAACTCCAGACCCTATGTGTCTCACTCCAGACCCTATGTGTCTCACTCCAGACCCTCCCTGTCTAACTCCAGATCCTATGTGTCTCACTCCAGACCCTCCCTGTCTAACTCCAGACCCTATGTGTCTCACTCCAGATCCTCCCTATCTAACTCCAGACACTGTCTGTCTCACTCCAGACCCTCTCCGTCTCACTCCATACCCTCTCTGACTCACTACAGACCCTCTGTGTCTCACTCCAGACTCTTTCTATCTCACTCCAGACCCTCTCTGTCTCACTCTTTCTCACTCTACACCCTCTCTCTCTCACTCTGCTTCACTCCAGACTCTGCCTCACTCCAGACTTTCTCTGTCTCACTCCAGACTCTTTCTGTCTCACTCCAGACCCTCTATATCTCACTCTTTCTCACTCCAGACCCTCTCTGCCTTATTCCAGACCCTCTCTGTCACACTCCAGACCCATTCTGCCTCACTCCAGACCTTCTCTGCCTCACACCAGACCTAATCTGCTTCACTCCTGACCCACTCTGCCTCACACCAGACCCTCGCTGCCTCACTTCAGACCCTTTCTGCCTCACTCCAGACCCACTCTGCCTCACTCCAGACCTTCTCTGCTTCACACAAGACCCAATCTGCCTCACTCGAGACCCTCTCTGCCTTACTCCAGACCCACACTGCCTCACTTCAGACCCACTCTGCCTCACTCCAGACCTTCTCTGTCTCACACCAGACCCAATCTGCCTCACTCCAGACCCAATCTGCCTCACTCCAGACCCTCTCTGCCTCACACCAGACCCAATCTGCCTCACTCCAGACCTTCTCTGCCTCACACCAGACCCAATCTGCCTCACTCCAGACCCAATCTGCCTCACTCCAGACCCTCTCTGCCTCACACCAGACCCAATCTGCCTCACTCCAGACCCAATCTGCCTCACTCCAGACAATCTCTGCCTCACTCCAGATATACTCTGGAAATCCCCAGATATACTCCAATGCAATCAACTCAGAGATCGTATATACAGTTAGAGGTGTATGTCTGTGTATATACAAACTGAGATATGACTTTAATGCATCCTTAATGACCCACGTGTAGCCGATAGGTTTCAAACCCCATTAACCATATCAAGTTGAGAGATTACTGAAGCTGCTGGTTAATAATTTCTGTGTGTGTGTGTGTGTGTGTGTGTGTACTCACCTAATTGTAGTCACATAATTGTGGTTGCAGGGGTCGAGACTCAGCTCCTGGCCCCAACTCTTCACTGATCGCTACTGGGTCTCTTCTCTCACTGCTCCATGAGTTTTATCATACCTCGTCTTAAAGCTATGTAAGGTTCCTGACTCCACTACATCACTTGCTAGACTACTCTATGGCCGAAGAAATGCTTCCTAACATCCCTTTGACTCATCTGAGTCTTCAGTTTCTAATTGTGACCCCTTGTTTCTGTGTTCCCTCTCTGGAACATCCTGTCACTATCTACCTTGTCGATTCCCTGCAGTATTTTGTATGTCGTTATCATGTCTCCTCTAACCCTTCTGTCCTAAAGTGTTGTTAGTCCTATTTCCCTCACCCTTTCTTCGTAGGTCAGTCCCCTGAGCTGTGGAACTAATCTTGTCGCAAACCATTGCACTTTCTCTAATTTCTTGACGTGCTTAGCCAGGTGTGGGTTCCTGACTGGTGCTGCATATTCTAGTATGGGCCTGACGTACACGGTGTACAGTGTCTTGAACGATTCCTTGTTTAGGTAACGGAACGCTAATCTTAGGTTTGCCAGTCGCCCATATGCTGCCGCAGTTATCTGGTTGATGTGTGCCTCCGGAGACGTGCTTGGCGTTATACTCACCCCAAGGTCTTTCTCCTTTTCCGAGGTTTGTAGCCTTTGTCCACCTATCCTGTACTCTGTCAGCGGTCTTCTTTGCCCTTCTCCGATCTTCATGACTTTGCATTTGGTGGGATTGAATTCGAGAACCCAGTTGCTAGACCAGATGTCAAGTTTGTCCAGGTCTGTTTGAAGTCCTGCTCGGTCCTCTTCCGATGTGATTCTCCTCATTAATTTCACATCATCTGCGAACAGAGACACTTCTGAGTCTATCCCATCCGTCATGTCGTTTACATATACCAAGAATAACACTGGTCCTAGGACTGACCACTGCGGTACGCCGCTCGTCACAGTCGCCCACTGTGATACCTCATCACGCACCATGACCCGTTGTTGCCTCCCTGTGAGGTATTCCCTGATCCATTCCAGTGCCCTTCCTGTTATACATGCTTGTTCTTCCAACTTCTTTACTAATCTCATGTGAGGAACTGTGTCGAAGGCCTTCCTGCAGTCCAGGAAAATGCAATCAACCCACCCTTCTCTCTCTTGCCTTACCTCTGTTACTTTATCATAGAACTCTAGGAGGTTTGTTACACAGGATTTGCCTTCCCGGAATCCGTGCTGTCTGGTGTTTATTATCCTGTTCAGCTCGAGGTGCTCCACCATTCTTTTCCTGATGATTTTCTCCAGGACTTTGCACACTATACACGTAAGTGACACCGGTCTATAGTTTAGTGCCTCTTTTCTGTCTCCTTTTTAATTAAAGATGGGGACTACGTTGGCCTTCTTCCATGCCTCAGGTATCTGCCCATTTTCAAGGGATGTGTTGAATATTATGGTAAGTGGCACACTCAGTACCTCAGCTCCTTCCCGAAGAACCCACGGGGAGATATTGTCAGGACCCATCGCCTTTGAGGTATCAAGGTCACTGAGTAACTGCTTCACCTCCTCCTCAGTTGTGTGTATGCCCTCTAGCACTTGATACATCCCTTGTTGGTGATGCACCCCGTCCTGTCTACCCAGCTGCCTTCCTTCCTCCACTGTAAATACTTCCTTAAACCTCAAGTTGAGGTCCTCACATACCTCTTGATCATTGCTTGTGAGTTCCCCATCTTCTCTCCTCAGCCTTATCACCTGGTGTGTGTGTGTGTGTGTGTGAGTGTGTGTGAGTGTGTGTGTGTGTTTTGTGTGTGTGTGTGTGTGTGTGTGTGAGTGTGAGTGTGTGTGTGTGTGTGTGTTTGTGTGTGTGTGTGTGTGTGTGTGTGTGTGTGTGTGTGTGTGTGTATGTGTGTGTGTGTGTGTGTGTGTTTGATTGTGGCGAGGTCGTATGTTGAAATTCTTCCTCTCCTTGTAATCATCTGCCTTAACAATACCTCTGTATTAAGGCAGGTTATCCAGGGTGGTACACAATCCTCCTAGCTCTCTTTACTAAGCCAGGTGATCCAGGGTGGCACACCATCCTTCTGGCTCTCTTTACTAAGCCAGGTGACCCAGGGTGACACACTCTCTTTCTGGCTCTCTTTGCTAAGCCAGGTGATCCAGGGTGACACACTCTCCTTCTGGCTCTCTTTACTAAGCCAGGTGATCCAGGGTGACACACTCTCTTTCTGGCTCTCTTTACTAAGCCAGGTGATCCAGGGTGACACACTCTCCTTCTGGCTCTCTTTACTAAGCCAGTTGATCCAGGATGACACACTCTCCTTCTGGCTCTCTTTACTAAGCCAGGTGATCCAGGGTGACACTCTCTCCTTCTGGCTCTCTTTACTAAGCCAGGTGATCCAGGGTGACACTCTCTCCTTCTGGCTCTCTTTACTAAGCCAGGTGATCCAGGGTGACACACTCTCCTTCTAGCTCTCTTTACTAAGCCAGGTGATCCAGGGTGACACTCTCTCCTTCTGGCTCTCTTTACTAAGCAAGGTGATCCAGGGTGACACACTCTCCTTCTGGCTCTTTATTTCCCTCAACAAAGAATAAAACTTCTTTATAGATTTCACTAAGAAAGAAAAGCAAGAAAACTTCCTAGATTTTCTCTCTCTAAAACTTCAGCTTCAATGGAAATAAATGGTATAAAATACTGACACAATGGAAAAGTAAACACATGAGCTGTATAATGTGATCCTTTATTCTCCACCTGACACCATCCTGTCAATACTCGCGTATCTCTCACCCAGGTGGATCTCTTTGTGTCTTGATGAAGCCCACTGTGTGGGCGAAACGTTGTCAGTGAAGGATCACATTATGCTGCTTATGTGTTTATTTTTCAGTTTTTGTAATTAACGTTTTTATGTGACTATTTTAGTTAGTAGTTAAGAAGGATCACGTGAAGATGAGTTGCCGTCAGCAACAGGTTAACAAGCTGGTTAACAAGATGGTTAACAAGATGGTTAACAAGCAGGTTAATAAGCAGGTTAACAAGCAGGTTAACAAGATGGTTAACAAGCTGGTTAACAAGATGGTTAACAAGATGGTTAACAAGATGGTTAACAAGCAGGTTAATAAGCAGGTTAACAAGCAGGTTAACAAGATGGTTAACAAGCTGGTTAACAAGCTTGTTAACAAGATAGTTAACAAGATGGTTAACAAGATGGTTAACAAGCAGGTTAATAAGCAGGTTAAGAAGCAGGTTAACACGATAGTTAACAAGCTGGTTAACAAGCTTGTTAACAAGATGGTTAACAAGATGGTTAACAAGCTGGGTAATAAGCAGGTTAACAAGCAGGTTAACAAGCTGGTTAACAAGCTGGTTAACAAGCTGGTTAACAAGCTGGTTAACAAGATGGTTAGCAAGCAGGTTAACTAGAGGTGAGGACCAGTCTGGATGGCTTGACCTGGCTTGCTAAGACCTCAGTTGATGGACTGACCGGCTTGAAGTGGCTTAAAACTTAATAACAACATAACCACACCACATATAAACTAAATATTACTGATTACAAAAAGTATTTAGGAGTTGTGGTTAGCAGTAATCTAAAACCAAGACAACAGAGCATAAGTGTCTGCAATAAAGCGAACAGAATCGTTGACTTCATATCAAGGAGCATAAATAACACTCGTCTGCATTTGGAATGTTTTTAATTTATATTTTTATTCATGGTTGCGATCTTACATATTCTTGGGCTGCTGATTGTTAATATCTAAACCATTTTGCTCTATCACGTAAGGATTTTGAATAAGATATAAATTAATGGTAATAAAAAAATGTGAATTTTTAATAAATTGTTACTTTATTAAAATTAGGCAATCATGGAAAAGCACATTCTGTTAGTTTTAAGAACATATGAATTACAAATCAACATGAATCAAATAAAATTATTTTATTAAACAAATATGTTCCTAATGGTTAGCCTACATATTGAATCAAAGGAAGGAGGACCACTTTGACTTTCGCTTGTGTTGTGCATCGAGACCATTACGTTTCAATGACCAGCAGTAATCCGCCATCATGCTGATATTCCATTTGCCCTGGTATCGAGTTTCCATGGTGCAATTATCCTGATGGAACCTCTCTCCTTGTTCCTTACTCTAGTCCCCACAATTGTTGGGAAAATAGTCAAGATGTGAGTGCAAGAAGTGTATCTTCACACTCAATCTAGACCCAAGTTGTTGGAAACTTGAAATCAGGTCTTGGATCATTATTTCATATTCGGGGGAGCGCCTGTTTCCCAGGAAGTTGTGGACAATCTGCTTGAATGAAAACCAGACATTCACCTCGACACCTGCTAATGCTTCATCAAAATGCTTGTCCTTCATCAATTCCCGAATCTGAGGGTCAACAAAGATTCCTGCCTTTAGCTTGCCTTCACTTATACCAGGAAACTTTGACTCCAGGTACTTGAAAGCAGTTCCATTCTTGTTCAAGGCCTTCACAAAATATTTCATATGCCCTAATTTGATGTGGAGTGGTGGCAGCAGAATTTTCTTGGGGTCAACTAGTGGCACAGTTTTCACGTTGTGATTTCCGGGTAGGAAGCTGATTCTTGGTGGCCAGTCTTTTTGTTCATAGTGCTGGTTGTCTGCCTTAATATTTGGGTATATTATGCGATCTTTAGTCTCCTTCTTGAATCCAGCTACTTCAGTCATACAAAAGTAGCAGACATCATGGTGGTTCATCTGCTCCCGCCATACCAACTGACCACATTTGGAGCTTACTGATGCAACTCTTGCAAGCTTTGTGTGTTGCAAATGGTTTGTCCTGGTCTCCAAGTTTGCAGCCAAAATAAGCAAAGTAGCAGAGCTTCAATAAAGGAGTAATGTTGCTCCGGGAATCTGAAGGTGAATTGCCCGCAGACATAACAAAATATGTCTGGTGAATTTATGCAGCCTGAAGACATTATTAATCTGAAAATAAAGAAAAATATATTAGATTTAACATTTAATTCAATATAAGGTAAGCATTTTAATTTGTAATATACCACTTTCTCATTTACTTATGTTATACAAAAAGAGAAAAGTAACGTTTCCGTATAACTTGACAACCTGATGTGATAGATGAATAAAAACACAATGAATCACTATTTTCCATATATATATATATATATATATATATATATATATATATATATATATATATATATATATATATATATATATATATATATATATATATATATATATATATATATCGAAAAAGATACCATAGAGTCAATATAAAAATTCATGCAGACCAGTGTTATAGGAGTCCTCAGGATTTAGGAGTTCTGGTTAGCAGTAATCTAAAACCAAGACAACAGAGCATATGTGTTCGCAATAAAGCTAACAGAATCCTTGGCTTCATATCATGAAGCATAAATAATAGAAGTCCTCAGGTTGTTCTTCAACTCTATATATCCTTGGTTAGGCCTCATTTAGATTATGCTGCACAGTTCTGGTCACCGTATTACAGAATGGATATAAATGCACTGGAAAACGTACAGAGGAGGATGACTAAGTTGATCCCATGTATCAGAATCTTCCCTATGAGGATAGACTGAGGGCCCTGAATCTGCACTCTCTAGAAAGGCGTAGAATTAGGGAAGACATAACTGAGGTGTATAAATGGAAAACAGGAATTAATAATGGGGATGTAAATAGCGTGCTAAAAATATCTAGCCAAGACAGAACTTACAGAAGTGGTGGCGAAACGTCTCCTCATTAAAGATACCCAAGTGTTGCACTTGTGTCTAAAGGAAACGTTTCGCCACACAGTGGCTTCTTCAGTCCAATACAAAGAAGAGAGGGGTAAGGAGAGGAGGAGTTTGAGGTAATCAGTCCCTCAGTGTTGATTTGGCTTTACATTACTGCTAACCAGAGCTCCCAAATCTTTTTCGCGATCAGATATATTAATATCTACAGTATTTAATTTATAAGTATCATGGTTATTTACCTTTCCAACGTTTAGAACTTCATTTGTCTAAGTTAAACTGCATCTGCCATTTCTCCGACCACTGCATCAGTCTATTCAGATCTTCCTGGAGCATTCTAGTGTCCTCGTCAGAATAAATTCGACGGCCTATTTCAGTGTCACCGGCAAACTTGCTTAAGTCGCTATTTGTACCCTCATCTACATTGTTTATGCAAATTGTGAACAACAAGGGGCCCAACACTGACCCCTGTGGAACACCGCTTGTCACGCTTCCCCACTCTGATTTCTACCCATTTATGTAACTCTCTGCTGCCTATCTGTCAGCCACGCCTCTAGCCAGGGAAACATTTATCCTATTCCGTGCGCCTAGACTCTCCTCAAGAGTCTCCAATGAAGTCCCAGAGGATGAGGGAGGGAGGGAGATATGTAGAGAGGGAGTGAGGAAGGGAGGGAGAAAGAGAGAGAGGAAAGCAGGGAGGGTGAGAGAGAGAGAGGGAAGGAGGGAGGGAGGGAGAGAGGGAAGGAGGGAGGGTGAGAGAGAGAGAGGGAATGAGGGAGGGAGGGAGAGAGGGAAGGAGGGAGGGAGGGAGAGAGAGAGAGAGGGAAGGAAGGAGGGAGGGAGTGAGAGATAGAGGGGGGGGGAGAGGGAGAAAGGAGACATAGAATAAAAGGAGATAACACAAAATATGAACCATTCAGAAGTTATAACCTCGGAAAGTAGAACAAAAGTTCCTGAATAACCTTCTTCCCCCTCCTTCCTCTTCTTCCCCTCCTTCTTCCACTTCTTCCCCTAATTCTTCAACTTGTTCCCCTTCTTCTTCTACTACTTCCCCTCCTTCTTCCACTTTTTACCCCTCCTTCTTCCAATTTTTCCCCTCCTTTCTCTTCCACTTCTTTCCCTCCCTCTTCCTCTTTTTCCCTTCTTTTTCTTCCCCTCCTTCCTCCCCCTACTTTTCCTTTCCCTTCTTCTTCTTCCCCTCCTTCCTCTTCTTCGAGAGACTAGCTCCATCTATCACCTGACACAGGCGGGGAGTGGGGGATAGGAAGGGAGGGGGAAAAGGGGGGAGGGAGGGTGTGTAGACCATGACGTCATCACTGTCTGCTGGGAGTTGCCACTTGCTTCCAAAACGCCGAATATTTTCCTTCTCCCCCTCCCTCTCCTCCCCCTCCCCCTCCCTCTCCTTCCCCTCCCCTTGACATCTCACAACCAACTCTTTTTTTTTTCTCCGTAAGGAATTCACTTAGACGAAAAAAAAAAGAAATATTTGGAAATTATTATTATTATTTTTTTTTTGTGTGTGTGGGGGGGGAGAAGGTTGGGGGTAGAAATTTTGGCGGGAAAACAGCAGCCTAACGTTCGTCTGTCTGTTTTTTTCCCTCTCTGAGTTTGTTTTGGAGTCTGCTCAGTCTTTGCTTTGTAAAACCATCCTTGAGTGACTCACTCTTCCTCTCATGTCTTCAGACATGAAGGCATGCCACGTCTTGACACTGTCAAGACGTGGAGCGTTGATGTCTAAGGCTCAAAATGCGGTTTAGAGAGTTTAGAGCTCACTTTGAAAGTAATGGTCAAGGTCTTCACCGGACGCTCTCAAAGTCTTCTCTTTGGCGGAAAAAAATTGAAGAATCTGGAACAGATTTCGTAAAATCTCAAAAAAAATCTGAATTAGATTTAGAGAATTTCGAAGATTTCTTTGGAATATATTTGGAGGAGCTTTAAGAAAATCTTGAAAATATTTATGCAGATCTGTGAGAATCTTCAATAATGTTCACGATTTTTATCTCATTAAAAAATCTTTAAGGTCATCCTAGGTGACCAGCTGCTAAGGTCATGGTCTGGGACCACACTAAGTGACCAGCTGCTAAGGTCATGGTCTGGGACCACACTAAGTGACCAGCTGCTAAGGTCATGGTCTGGGACCACACTAGGAGACCAGCTGCTAAGGTCATGGTCTGGGACCACACTAGGAAACCAGCTGTTAAGGTCAAGGTGTGGGACCACACTACGAGACCAGCTGTTAAGGTCATGGTCTGGGACCACACTAGGAGACCAGCTGTTAAGGTCAAGGTCTGGGACCACACTAGGAGACCAGCTGTTAAGGTCATGGTCTGGGACCACACTAGGAGACCAGCTGCTAAGGTCATGGTCTGGGACCACACTAGGAGACCAGCTGCTAAGGTCATGGTCTAGGACCACACTAGGAGACCAGCTGCTAAGGTCATGGTCTGGGACCACACTAGAAGACCAGCTGTTAAGGTCAAGGTCTGGGACCACACTAGTAAACCAGCTGTTAAGGTCATGGTCTGGGACCACACTAGGAGACCAGCTGTTAAAGTCATGGTCTGGGATAATACTAGGAGACCAGCTGTTAAGGTCAAGGTCTGGGACTACACTAAGGGACCAGCTGTTAAGGACATGGTCTGAGAACATACAAGGACACCAGCTGTTAAGGCCATTGTGTGAGACCACACTAGAAGACCAGCTCTTAAGGTCAATGTCTGGGACTACACTTGGGGATCAACTGTTAAGGACATGGTCTGGGACCATACTAGGAGACCAGATGTTAATGCCATGGTCTGGGACCACATTAGGAGACCAGCTGTTAAGGTCAAGGTCTGAAACTACACTAGGAGACCAGCAGTTAAGGACATGGTCTGGGACAATACTATGAGACCAGCTGTTAAGGACATAGTCTGGGACTACACTCGACCAGTTGTTAAGGACGCGGTCTGAGACTAGGATCGTTCTAGGAAAGTAACTGTT
Source organism: Cherax destructor (assembly GCA_009830355.1). Taxonomy (NCBI): domain Eukaryota; kingdom Metazoa; phylum Arthropoda; class Malacostraca; order Decapoda; family Parastacidae; genus Cherax; species Cherax destructor. The sequence continues at coordinate 25,235 of WNWK01010698.1, read as the reverse complement.
AAGGTCATGGTCTGGGACCATGGGACCAGGAACCATTCAATAACATCAACTGGAAAAGAAATCTCCCAGTCTCTGTGACGGTCGTTGAAGAAGAAGATCAGGTGATAGAGATGAAGGTCTTTCAAAAGGTCTTTGGAAGGAGGTGAGGGTGATAAGGAGAGAGTTGATGGTCTCTGGAACGGTCCCAAAGTCGATCACTGGAAGATATTAATGAGGCGTTGGTGGCTGTCTGGACTCAGGTCTCAAGCTTCCAAATTATCCTTTAGCAGTCTTGGTGCCAACACACTGGTTTTTTTTTTTTGTAGACAGCAAAATTGGATACATCCGCAGTGTGCTGCTACACTATTCTATACAGTAGTTGTAAATATGATAGTGGTAAACAACACTGACAAGTTATGTGTAAGACCCGTGTTGAACACGGGTCTTACACATCAAGATGCAATCAGTCCATCACCCTTGAAGGCGTAGTTTTGAGGGTAGTCAGTCCCTCAGCCTGGAGAAGTTTTATCTAGGTTGAGGGACTGATTATATCGTCTTCACATCTCTACTGCTTCTGCCGCCTCTGTACTCGACTGAAGAAGTCTACTGTATAGGCGGAGTGTTTCTTAACAAAGATCCCTTACTGTTACACATGTGTCTTGACAGTTATGCAGTGGGAACACAACCAATGTTTCTCTTTATTGATCACCACAGAGGATGTGTTCCATACTGGGAGTTGAAATGTGTCAGCCTGAGCTGGGAGACTTCAGTAGTGTCAGCCTGAGCTGGGAGACTTCAGTAGTGTCAGCCTGAGCTGGGAGACTTCAGTAGTGTCAGCCTGAGCTGGGAGACTTCAGTAGTGTCAGCCTGAGCTGGGAGACTTCAGTAGTGTCAACCTGAGCTGGGAGACTTCAGTAGTGTCAGCCTGAGCTGGGAGACTTCAGTAGTGTCAGCCTGAGCTGGGAGACTTCAGTAGTGTCAACCTGAGCTGGGAGACTTCAGTAGTGTCAACCTGAGCTGGGAGACTTCAGTAGTGTCAGCCTGAGCTGGGAGACTTCAGTAGTGTCAGCCTGAGCTGGGAGACTTCAGTAGTGTCAGCCTGAGCTGGGAGACTTCAGTAGTGTCAGCCTGATGTTTGAGACTTCAGCAGGACCATGAGGATATCGTCCAGTAATCACTACCTCAGTTGTGTCAGCATCAAAGGATACCTTCCAACAGAGCTGGAGTTACTATCACAATGGAGTTATCATCTCTCAGGAGTGACTCAGCACATGCAAAGGAGAAATGGAAATTTACTGGAGATATCTGAGTCCTCTCAGAGCTGGAGCAAGAGAATGGGAAGAGAGTAACAATATACTGCAGCACTAACACAGCAAGTAGCAGCCTTAACCTAGCACAGCAATACTACTGGATGTAAACTCTAGTGAACTTAGCACAGCAACACTACTGAATGTAAACTCTAGTGAACTTAACATAGCAACACTACTGAATGTAAACTCTAGTGAACTTAGCACAGCAACACTACTGAAAGTAAACTCTAGTGAACTTAGCATAGCACATACTGAATGGTGACTCAGTAATTGGACTTAAACAGTATTGCTGCAAATTGGTTCATTAGAGAGACCACACCTGCACCCGTTCATACTTACATACACGTATACCGGTGCACGCACACTCACATACATACACAGACACAGACACAGACAGACAGACACACACACGCGCGTGCGCGCAGGTATAACAGGGAAGGCACTACAATGGATCAGGGAATACCTGACAGGAATGCAGCAGCGAGTCATGGTACGTGGCGAGGTGTCAGAGTGGGCGCCGGTGACGAGCGTGGTCCCACAGGGGTCAGTCCTAGGACCGGTGCTGTTTCTGGTATATGTGAACGACATGACGGAAGGAATAGACTCAGAAGTGTCTCCATATGCAGACGATGTCAAGTTAATGAGGAGAATTCAATCGGACGAGGACCAGGCAGAACTACACAGGGATGTGGACAGGCTGCAAGCGTGGTCCAGCAAATGGCTCCTGGAGTTCAACCCCGCCAAGTGCAAACTCTTGAAGATCGGGAAAGGTCAAAGAAGACCGCAGATAGAATACAGTCTAGTGGACCCAAGACTACAAACCTCCCTCAAGAAAAAGGATCTTGGGGTGAGTATAACATCGAACACATCTCCTGAGGCGCACATGAACCAAATAACTGCTGGAGCATACGGGCGACTAGCAATCCTAAGAATAGGATTCCGACATCTCAGTAAGGAGTCGTTCAGGACCCTGTACATCAGGCCCATATTGGAGTATGCAGCACCAGTTTGGAACCCACACCTGGCCAAACACTATAAGAAATTAGAGAAAATGCAGAGGTTTGCAACGAGAGTAGTCCCGGAGTTAAGGGACACGTCCTATGAGGAGAGGTCAAGGAAAATCGACCTGACGACACTGGAGGACAGGGAAGACATGATAACAACATATAAAATACTGAGAGGAATCGACAAGGTGGACAGAGACAGAATGTTCCAGAGATGGGACACAGCAACAAGGGGACACAGTTGGAAGTTGAAGACTCAGATGAATCACAGGGATGTTAGGAAGTATTTCGTCAGTCACAGAGTGGTCGGGAAGTGGGACAGTCTGGAAAGGGAGGTGGTGGAGGCAGGATCCATACATAGCGAACTAGGCTTGCTTCATGTTGTGAGGACATACGATGGTGTGTGGTTACCTCAGAGTTAATTTCATTCTACTCCCCGTTTAGTGTACTAGCCTCACAAAGCTTATATGTATAATAAGCAGGGATGGAAGACTCCGGTGTGGTTGCCTACATCTGTCACGGTTAATGATATCCCAACCTGATTCTGGCAGTCACTGTGACACACAGTCTAATGGACGCTTTATGATGTCCATACACACAACTTTCTGAGAGGAACAAATCATATTGTTTTATAGTGGTGCTCTCAGGTGTTGGATGTCTGTCTCCTCGTCTACCAGAGTTGTAATCACTCACTGGGATGATCTTAACAGTGACCAAAGAGATGACCAGTTGTAACTCCACCTCCTTCAACCTGCTACAAGCACTCATACCTTCTTTATCAGTGTCATAATTAACGATAATTACTACGTAGGAAGGTATCCAGACATGAAATACTGAAGCCTTTGTGCTGAGCATTATTATATGTTCCTGATGTCTGTTTTGTACGTAGGTCCGATGTTCCTGATGTCTGTTTTGTAAGTAGAACTGATGTTCCTGGTGTCTGTTTTGCAAGTAGCACCGATGTTCCTGGTGTCTGTTTTGTAAGTAGGAGCGATGTTCCTGGTGTCTGTTTTGCAAGTAGGAGCGATGTTCCTGGTGTCTGTTTTGTAAGTAGGACCGATGTTCCTGGTGTCTGTTTTGCAAGTAGGAGCGATGTTCCTGGTGTCTGTTTTGCAAGTAGGAGCGATGTTCCTGGTGGTGGCGTGAACTAGAGGACAGTGAATGTGGGGGATGAAAAAAAAAGAGATGGCTTGTTTCTTTGATAGTTTGATATATTTTACGCCTAGATACCTAGATTTGTAGCACCTCCGACGGTACTTTCCCCTTTCCCCCATCCAATCGATTCGTGTGTGTGTGTGTGTGTGTGTGTGTGTGTGTGTGTGTGTGTGTGTGTGTGTATTAAATACAATTAGAATCTTTAATTCTTCCACCGCGTGGGGTCACTGCCAATCTCTCCCTTATCAACCTGTCTGCTGCCCTCACATACATCTAGCTCCAGCTGTCACCTCGGAGGAAGCAACAAATTTTCTGTACAAATTTTCAGGCTCATAAAACCGCTGGTACATTATTTGCGCTGCGTTGCTATAATCGCCTTAAATCACTGGAAGACTGACACGACAAAACTACCGGGGTCGCTTTGCTTGTTTGTCGTTTAAATTGTGTTTAGTTAACTTTGGTTGCAACCGCACTGTGCAGAGTTCTGGCTGTGTAAGATACATAGTGGACATGCACTGAGGGAGGATACTCAGAAGACAAATATTGCCGGTGAAGGGTACACAAACATGTTGCGCCGCAAGTTTCGGTCTCACCTCCAGGAAAGTCCTGATTATTCTTCAGACAGGTCATGGGTCCCTTCTACAAGCAAGTCATTCGTCATTCCTACAGACAGGTCATGAGGTATTCCTTCAGGCAGGTTATGGGTCCCTCCTACAGGCAGTGGTCACGCATTCAGATACGTCGTCATTCTTCCTTCATGTATGTCATAGTCCTACAAACAAGTGATGGTCCGTCCTTGAGGCAGGTCTTAGTCCATGGCAGGTCTTAGTCCCACCTTCAGGCAGGTCTTAGTCCCTTCTTTAGGCAGGTCTTGGTCCCTCCTTCAGGCAGGTCTTAGTCCCTTCTTCAGGCAGGTTTTAGTCCCTCCTTCAGGCAGGTCTTAGTCCATCCTTCAGGCAGGTCTTAGTCCCTTCTTCAGGCAGGTCTTATTCCCTCCTTCAGGCAGGTCTTAGTTCCTCCTTCAGGCAGGTCTTAGTCCCTCCTTCAGGTAGTTCTTCTCATTAACTCTCCAAGCGGCTGGTCGACGTAGCCGGACTGCCCATCATCAGACATCTTCAGTTTAACTGTTTCTCGACTTCCTTGAGCAAGCAAACGACTGATCAGATAGGAATGCATGCAGTTTTTTTTCTCTCCTTAGGTAACGTGTTCTGTGTTTATTTTAGAGTTCAGCAGCACCTGAATCATGCTCCCAATACCAGAGTTCTTCAACGAGACAGTGGAGAGTGAGAGCGCAGGGAATCCCGTTTGGATAAGGAGATGCCAGACTTCTTACATTTGCCTTTCTCGGGCAGGTAGTGCCGTTTAAGGTCTCTAGATTCTTTTAAGACAGGCAGGTCCCCACTTTCAGGTTTGCAGGCTGCCGATACGAGACAATTGTGAGTTTCTCTGTCTCTGTCTCTGTCTGTCTGTATGTCTGTCTGTCTGTCTGTCTGTCTGTCTCTCTCTCTCTCTCTCTCTCTCTCTCTCTCTCTCTCTCTCTCTCTCTCTCTTACACAGGTCAGTACCACAACACTCTGAAGTATCACATTGTGTGGTCTTGAAGCGCTGCTCGGAGTGTACATAAGTGCCACCACGACGGGTTAGTTTTTTCTTCTCTTCTGAGTACCAGCGAAGTCTCTCTTGCATGGACATCCCTTTTGTAAGACTTCTGCGTCCTGTACCCTGTGTCCTGTACCCCGTGTCTTGTACCCCGTGTCTTGTACCCCGTGTCTTGTCACCTGCGCTTAACACTATCTTCCCCAGGTCCTGGGAGCTCTACACTAACTTCAGGTCCTGGGAGCTCCAAACTATCTTCCCCAGGTACTGGGAGCTGCACACTAACTTTCCCAGGTCCTGGGAGCTGCACTTCCAGTTCCTCCGTCTCTTAATGATAGCAAAAGCAAGAGTGGCCAAATATAGAGGAGGTGTGCACATTACCTCACACAGTGGACCCGTCACAGAACACTGACGCGTACCTCAGATTCCAGCGACATCAGCAACGCTGTCTAGCACAGCTAGACCACCGTGTTGCGTGCAACCCGACGCTCACACGCACACGCACACTCACACACACACACACACCACACACACACACACACACACACACACACACATACACACAAACATACACAGCCAGGAGCTGTGACTCGACCCCTCCAACCACAACTAGGTGAGTACACACACACACACACATTCCCCAGGCATCTTGCTTGGGTATTTCATGGTGTGATATCTCCCCACGTTCTTGAGATACCAAACAAGGTACCACTACCACCACCTCCACAACCACCACCACTACCACCACCACCACTACCACTACCACCACCACCACTACCACCACCACCACTACCACCACCACCACCACCACTACCACCATCACCACCACCACTACCACCATCACCACCACTACCACCACCTCCACTACCACCACCTCCACCACTACCACCACCACCACTACTACTACCACCAACACCACACCACCACTACCACAACCACTACCACCACCCCCACCACCACTACCACCACCACTACTACCACTACCACAACCACTACCACCATCATCACTGCCACCACCACCACTACCACCACCACCACTACCACTACCACCACCACCACTACCACCACCTCCACTACCACCACCTCCACCACTACCACCACCACCACCACCACCACCACCACCACTACTACCACCAACACCACACCACCACTACCACAACCACTACCACCACCACCACCACTACTACCACCACCACTATTACCACTACCACAACCACTACCACCATCATCACTGCCACCACCACCACTACCACCACCACCACTACCACTACCACCACCACTACCACCACCACCACTACCACCACCACCACTACCACTACCACCACTACCACAACCACTACCACCACCACCACCACCACTACCACCACCACCACCACCACTACCACCACCACTACTACCACTACCACAACCACTACCACCATCATCACTGCCACCACCACCACTACCACCATCACTACCACCACCACTACCAAAACCACCACCACTACCCCCACCACTACCACCACCACCACTACCACAACGCACCACTACCACCCCATCCACCACTACCACAACGCACCACTACCACCCCATCCACCACTACCACCTCTTCCGCAACTCCCACCACCACCACCACTACCACCTCACCACTACCACCACCACCACTACCACCACTTCCACAACTCCCACCCCACCACTACCACAACCACAACCACCACCACCACTACTACCACCACCACCACCATTCGAATTTGTCACTGCCGGACACTGTTACTCTGCTTAACCCATGGAAGGCATTTTTGGTATGTGTGAGTAACTTTGATCTATTATCAGCAGGTAATCAGTCTTATAAAACAAGTGGGGACTTCTCAGCTTCACGTTGTCTTAGGGACAACATTCACCCCAAATCTGATCAAATCTCAGTGAATTCCATACCCAAAGACTGAATGATCCTGAAGTGTTTAGCACATCTTCGCCACCTGGCGAGGATGATACCAAGCTGTATGTGTGTGTGTTTTGTCTATGTGTGCTATGGTGATGGGAAACAATATAGGTGTCAGGATCGTGGATACTGGTTTGTTTAATTCCAGTGTTTGTGATCTTGTTTGGTTTAATATCAGTGTTTGTTATCTTGTTTGGTTTAATACCAGTGTTTGTGATCATGTTTGGTTTAATACCAGTGTTTGTTATCTTGTTTGGTTTAATACCAGTGTTTGTGATCTTGTTTGGTTTAATACCAGTGTTTGTTATCTTGTTTGGTTTAATACCAGTGTTTGTGAACTTGTTTGGTTTAATATCAGTGTTTGTGATCTTGTTTGCTTTAATACTAGTGTTTGTGATCTTGTTTGGTTTAATACCAGTGTTTGGGATCTTGTTTCGCTTAACACCAGTGTTTGTGATCTTGTTTAATTTAATTCCAGTGTTTGTGATCTTGTTTGGTTTAATACCAGTGTATGTGATCTTGTATGGTTTAATACCAGTGTTAGTGATTTAATACCAGGGTTTGTGATCTTGTATGGTTTAATAACAGTGTTAGTGATCTTGATTGATTTAATACCAGGGTTTGTGATCTTGTTTGGTTTAATACCAGTGTTAGTGATCTTGTTTAGTTTAATACCAGTGTTTGTGATGTTGTTTGGTTTAATACCAGTGTTTGTGATCTTGTTTGGTTTAATACCAGTGTTTGTGATCTTGTTTGGTTTAATACCAGTGTTTGTGATCTTGTTTGGTTTAATACCAGTGTTAGTGATCTTGATTGATTTAATACCAGGGTTTGTGATCTTGTTTGGTTTAATACCAGTGTTAGTGATCTTGTTTGGTTTAATACCAGGGTTTGTGATCTTGTGTGGTTTAATACCAGTGTTTGTGAATTTTGAATCTTGAACATTCATATCCCTATCTCTGCTGTTACACTCATCGGAAGATTGCTCGTAAGGTTGGTCGGAAGATTGCTCGTAAGGTTGGTCGGAAGATTGCTCGTAAGGTTGGTCGGAAGATTACGGGAAAGAAGTATGAAAGAAGTGAAAGCCTTTAGATGAGGTGAGGTCAGAGGTGTCTGTGAGAGAGACAGACTGAGAGAGACAGACTGAGAGAGACAGACTGAGAGAGACAGACTGAGAGAGCAGATGAGAGAAGGATGCTAGAGGAACTGAGGTGTCTGCGGCGACGCTGCCGAGATGCTGCTCACTGCCATTCACCAAGCACAGTTTCACTGAACAGTGTTCAGATTCACCAAGCACAGTTTCACTGAACAGTGTTCAGATTCACCAAGCACAGTTTCACTTAACAGTGTTCAGATTCACCAAGCACAGTTTCACTGAACAGTGTTCAGATTCACCAAGCACAGTTTCACTTAACAGTGTTCAGATTCACCAAGCACAGTTTAACTGAACAGTGTTCAGATTCACCAAGCACAGTTTAACTGAACAGTGTTCAGATTCACCAAGCACAGTTTCAATGAACAGTGTTCAGATTCACCAAGCACAGTTTCACTGAACAGTGTTCAGATTCACCAAGCACAGTTTCAATGAACAGTGTTCAGATTCACCAAGCACAGTTTCAATGAACAGTGTTCAGATTCACCAAGAAGAGTTTCACTTAACAGTGTTCAGATTCTCGAGAATTTTGTGCTTAATACCCAATTTTAAACAAAATCTCTTTCGTTCTCTTCTCAATACATGCCTGCCTGACTCTCTCTCTCTCTCTCTCTCTCTCTCTCTCTCTCTCTCTCTCACACTGTCTCGGGTTGAAGGCCCTTCCAGAGGTGCCTTACATCCAGCCAGGTAAGAACTAGGATGGTCGTGTCTCTCGCTTACTGATACCATCTTCAGAGTTTTTTGTACGCGACTCCCAAGGCAAATGTTTCTGCTTTCTGAGGATTTAGTTTTCTCCGTCTTCCTCTTCTTGGAATGCTTGTGCATGCGTGTTTGTGTGCGTGTGTGTGTGTGTGTGTGTGTGTGTGTGTGTGTGTGTGCGTGCGTGTGTGGTGTGTGTGTGTGTGTATGCGTGTGTGTGTGTGTGTGTGTGCGTGCGTGTGTGCGTGTGTGTGTGTGTGTGTGTGTGTATGCGTGCGTGTGTGTGTGTACTCACCTAATTGTACTCACCAAATTGTGGTTGCAGGGGTCGAGACTCAGCTCCTGGCCCCGCCTCTTCGCTGTCCGCTACTGGGTCTCTGCTCTCCCTGCTCCATGAGCTCTATCATACCTCGTCTTAAAACTATGTATGGTTCCTGCCTCCACTATATCTTTCTCTAGACTATTCCACTTCCTGACTACTCTGTGGCTGAAGAAATGCTTCCTAACATCCCTTTGACTCATCTGAGTCTTCAGCTTCCAGTTGTGTCCCCTTGTTTCTGTGTTCCCTCTCTGGAACATCCTGTCCCTGTCTACCTTGTCGATTCCCCGCAGTATTTTGTATGTCGTTATCATGTCTCCTCTGACCCTTCTTTCCTCCAGTGTTGTTAGTCCTATTTCCCTCAACCTTTCTTCATAGGACAGACCCCTGAGTTGTGGAACTAGCCTTGTCGCAAACCTTTGCACTTTCTCTAGTTTCTTTACGTGCTTGACCAGGTGTGGGTTCCAGACTGGTGCTGCATATTCTAGTATGGGCCTGACGTACACGGTATACAGTGTCTTGAACGATTCCTTGTTAAGGTAACGGAACGCTAATCTAAGGTTTGCCAGTCGCCCATATGCTGCCGCAGTTATCTGGTTGATGTGTGCCTCCGGAGATGTACTTGGCGTTATACTCACCCCAAGGTCTTTCTCCTTTGCCGAGGTTTGTAGCCTTTGTCCGCCTAGCTTGTACTCTGTCAGCGGTTTTCTTTGCCCTTCTCCGATCCTCATGACTTTGCATTTGGAGGGATTGAATTCGAGAAGCCAACTGCTAGACCAGATGTCGAGCTTGTCCAGGTCTGTTTGCAGCCCTGCCTGGTCCTCTTCCGATGTGATTCTCCTCATTATTTTCACATCATCCGCGAATAGAGACACTTCTGAGTCTATCCCATCCGTCATGTCATTTACATATACCAGGAATAACACTGGTCCTAGGACTGACCCCTGCGGTACACCACTTGTCACAGGCGCCCACTGTGATACCTCACCACGCACCATGACCCGTTGTTGCCTCCCTTGTGTGCTCACCTAATTGCTCACCTAATTGTGGTTGCAGGGGTCGAGACTCAGCTCCTGGCCCCGCCTCTGCACTGTCCGCTACTGGGTCTCTGCTCTCCCTGCTCCGTGAGCTTTATCATACCTTGTCTTAAAACTATGTATGGTTCCCGCCTCCACTATATCGTTCGCTAAACTATTCCACTTCCTAACTACTCTATGGCTGAAGAATTGCTTCCTAACATCCCTCTGACTCATCTGAGTCTTCAGCTTCCAGTTGTGTCCCCTTGTTTCTGTGTTTCCTCTCTGGAACATCCTGTCACTATCTACCTTGTCGATTCCCCGCAGTATTTTGTATGTCGTTATCATGTCTCCTCTAACCCTTCTGTCCTCCAGTGTTGTTAGTCCTATTTCCCTCAACCTTTCTATATAAGGCAGTCCCCTGAGTTGTGGAACTAGCCTTGTCGCAAACCTTTGCACTTTCTCTAATTTCTTGACGTGCTTGACCAGGTGTGGGTTCCAGACTGGTGCTGCATACTCTAGTATGGGCCTGACGTATACGGTATACAGTGTGTGTGTATGTGTGTGTGTGTGTGTGTGTATGTATATGGGTGTATGTATATGTATGTGTGTGTTTACTTACCTAATTGTGTGTATATATATATATATATATATATATATATATATATATATATATATATATGTAAGTGTATGTATGTGTGTATGTGTATGTGTGAGTGTGTATGTGTATGTGTGAGTGTGTATGTGTATGTGTGTGTGTGTGTGTGTGTGTACTCACCTAGTTGTGGTTGCAGGTGTCGATTCATAGCTCCTGGCCCCGCCTCTTCACTGGTCGCTACTGGGTGTGTGTATGTATGTGTACTCACCTAGTTGTACTCACCTAGTTGTGGTTGCAGGTGTCGAGACATAGCTCCTGGCTCCGCCTCTTCACTGGCCGCTACTGGGTCACTCTCCCTGCGCCATGAGCTTTATCATACCTCTTCTTAAAGCTGTGTATGGAACCTGCCTCCACTACATCGCTTCCCAAGCTATTCCACTTCCCGACTACTCTGTGACTGAAGAAATATTTCCTAACATCCCTGTGATTCATCTGAGTCTTCAACTTCCAACTGTGTCCCCTTGTTGCTGTGTCCCATCTTTGGAACATTCTGTCTCTGTCAACCTTGTCAATTCCTCTCAGTATTTTATATGTCGTTATCATGTCCCCCCTATCTCTCCTGTCCTCCAGTGTCGTCAGGTCGATTTCCCTTAACCTCTCCTCGTAGGACATACCCCTTAGCTCCGGGACTAGTCTTGTTGCAAACCTTTGCACTTTCTCTAGCTTCTTTACGTGCTTGGATAAATGTGGGTTCCAAACTGGTGCTGCATACTCCAGTATGGTCCTAATGTACACAGTGTACAGGGTCCTGAACGATTCTTTATTAAGATGTCGGAATGCTGTTCTTAGGTTTGCTAGGCGCCCGTATGCTGCAGCATTTATTTGGTTGATGTGCGCCTCAGGAGATGTTCCTGGTGTTATACTCACCCCAAGATCTTTTTCCTTGATTGCGGTTTGTAGTCTCTGGCCCCCTAGACTGTACTCCGTCTGCGGTTTTCTTTGCCCTTCCCCAATCTTAATGACTTTGCACTTGGTTGGGTTGAACTCCAGGAGCCAATTGCTGGACCAGGCTTGCAGCCTGTCCAGATCCCTTTGTAGTTCTGCCTGGTCCTCTTCCGATTGAATTCTTCTCATCAACTTCACATCATCTGCAAACAGAGACACTTCGGAGTCTATTCCTTCCGTCATGTCGTTCACAAACACCAGAAACAGCACCGGTCCTAGGACTGACCCCTGTGGAACCCCACTCGTCACCGGCGCCCACTCTGACACCTCGCCACGGACCATGACTCGCTGCTGTCTTCCTGACAGGTATTCCCTGATACATTGTAGTGCCTTCCCTGTTATCCCTGCCTGGTCCTCCAGCTTCTGCACTAATCTCTTGTGTGGGACTGTGTCAAACGCCTTCTTACAGTCCAAGAATATGCGTGTATGTGTGTGTGTATGTGTATGTATGGGTGTGTATGTGTGAGTGTGTGTATGTGTATGTGTGAGTGTGTGTGTTTCTGTATGTGTATGTGTGTGTGTGTTTGTGTGTACTCACCTATTTGTACTCACCTATTTGTGGTTGCAGAGGTCAAAACTCAGCTCCTGGCCCCGCCGCTTCACTGATCGTTGCTAGGTCCTCCTTCTCCCTGCTCCATGAGCAGACTATTCCACTTTCCAGACTATTCCACTTCCTGACAATTCTATGACTGAAGAAATACTTCCTAACATTCTTTTGACTCATCTGAGTCTTCAACTTCCAACTGTGATCCCTTGTTTCTGTGTCCCATCTCTGGAACATCTTGTCTCTGTCCACCTTATCTATTCCTCGCAATATTTTGTATGTCGTTATCATGTCTCCCCTAACCCTCCTGTCCTCCCTTAACCTTTCTTCGTAGGGCATTCCCCCTACCTCTGGAACAAGCCTTGTTGCAAACCTTTGCACTTTCTCTAATTTCTTGACGTGCTTGACCAGGTGTGGGTTCCAAGCTGGTGCTGCATACTCCAGTATGGGTCTGACGTACACGGTGTACAATGCCTTGAACGATTTCTTACTGAGGTATCGGAATTCTATTCTCAGGTGTGTGTGTGTGTGTGTGTGTGTGTATGTGTGTGTGTTGTGTGTGTGTGTGTGTGTGTGTGTGTGTGTGTGTGTATTACATCATCAGGTTCAATGGCCTGATAACCTGAGTGTAAAAGGGAGCTTTGAGCAAAGAAACACAGTAGAAGATGCTATGAATTTGTATTTCCTTCACCAAGCAGTTATGAATATATAAGACTTTTGTCTTTTCCTTCACCAAGTAAATAGAAAAGGGCTTTTTACACATATGTACACTATATACAAATGAGTAGTATTTAGTGCACGCCACGGTTGTCTAGGCTAAACAGCAGCCAAAAGACAGACAACTTTCCACAACCAGCTCTATGCAGGAATTCCAATGACAAACCGCGAGTGGTATCCACGTCACCTTTGTCATTGTTAAACTCGCATTTTAATTGGCTGAACCGAGTCGTTGATTTGATGATGGGGCCCCATCGCCAAACCCTTAACGATGGTTCGCTGGTTGGAGGGGAGCCTATGTGGGTGTGTTTAACATGCTCCAAATAAAGATTACATACTCTTTGCATGCAACACCCCCACCCCAAGAGGGCTCAGGACTAGGCTTCCACCTCAAATGGGTAGAGTGCCACCATGACACATTATAATAAGGGGACCGACTTTCCCATCAACCATCCTGCTCATTAGTTAAAGCTAAACTTTTCTCGAGACATAAAGTCCGGCTTTAAACTTAAGAGTGAGACAGCAGACGGTAGGGCTAGCGTAGGTCCAAGGTGCCTGCGGTCGGTAGCAGGGCACCTCCCCACTAAAAAAAAAAAAACCACTAGGGGAAAAAAAAGGGCTTTTTCCACCCAAAGTCCCTAACACATCCTAACTAAATACAATGACTTCTAGACAGCACATCAGCTAGCACATTTTTTTGCCAGCGATGTGTATAATTTTTAAATTGTAGGGTTGCAACCTAATACTCCAACGCATGAGTCTGGTATTTTTGTTTCTCATACTTTGAATGTAAACCAGAGGGTTGTGGTCGCTGTAGATGGTGACCACCTGAGAGGACTGGTCTACGTAGACATCAAAATGCTCTAATGCCAGAAGTAGAGCCAGGCCCTCCTTCTCTATAGTAGAGTAGGCCCTCTGGTGTGGTTGGTATTTGGCCGAAAAATATGCCACAGGCTGCAACCCATCATTCCCAGATTGCAGAAGCACTGCCCCCACCCCAGACTCACAAGCGTCAATCTACAAGGAAAATGGTTTTGAAAAGTCTGGAGACAACAGAATGGGTGCAGTACAAAGTAATCTCTTTGCTTTCGTAAAGGCATCTTGACATTCTGGGGTCCAATTAAAGGGAACTTTGTGACTGGTAAGTGAGGTTAGAGGTGCAACAATATCTGCAATTTTTTTACAGAATCTTCTATAAAACCCTACCATCCCTAGAAAACGTTGAAGGGATTTCCTGTCAGGGGGAACTGGATAATTTTTAATGGCCAGAATTTTTGCAAATTTAGGGGCCACTTTGCCACTACCTACTGCATGGCCCAGAAAATTAATAGTAGATTGGCCAAAGGATGACTTTGATAAATTAACAGTTAAATGAAAACTCTAGGTCTCAAAGAGAGCCTTAAGCCTAAACACATGTTGGTCCCAAGTGTCCGACACAACAACTATGTCATCTAGGTAAGCTGCCGTGCCTTCAAGTCCTTTAATAACCTGATGGATAAATCTCTGGAATGATGCAGGCGAGTTTTTCATTCCGAAGGGGGTCACTGTATACTGATAATGACCTCCTGGAATTACGAAGGCAGAGATTTCCTTCGCCTTATCTGTTAAAGGTACTTGATAGTAACCTTTAAGGAGGTCCAATTTGGATACAAAAGTAGCCTTACCCACAAAGTCGATTACATCATCCAGACGTGGCAGAGGATATACATCTGCAACTGTGACCTCATTCACCTTACGGTAATCTGTGCACATTCGGAACCCTCCATCAGCTTTGTTAACAAGGATGCACGGTGAAGCCCACGGACTAGATGAATCCTCCACTAACCCATGTTCTAACAGAAATTCTACCTCCTGTTGAAGTAGCCTTTGTTTTTCAGGATTAGCTCTGTAAGGGGAGAGTTAATAGGTTTAGAGTTTCCAACATCTACATCATGATATCCTAATGTACATTTTTTTCGGCACATCCGAAAAATATCAGGATAAGACTGTAGGAGGCAGTTAAATTAGTTACTTGAGACTTGGTCCCAATTAATCCTTTCAGACCACGCATCATAATTTAGACACTGCAACATTAACCTATATTTGATAATATGTTCTAGACATATTATTGTTCATTGTGATTTATTTTAGGCGCTTAAATACCCTCTATGGCAGAATCAAATATGAGGCACACCTGGCCTGGTAAAGGGTAAATGAAGGTTTAGGTCCTTGAGGGAGGAACCTTGTTCTGAAATTAGAAAAGAAGATTGAAATTTTAAAAATGTTTTCTTACCAAAAAATAGTGCATCATTCTGGCAACATTTTGGTGTAATCAACGTGTTTATATCATATTTCCAAGTATATTTTTCCTTAAATGTATTTTTGTTGTGCTTGCTGTCATAAATAATACATGTTGCCAATTAGTGTTTTTTTAGTTTTGTCTCTGCAAAAATTACAATTTTTATGATTATTTCATTAAAAAACTCTAAATAGCAACATCTCTGATGCCTCCATTCAAGTGTAGGGACTCATGCCACCTCAGTGGCCTCTGGGGTCTCAACATGTGCTGATGCATGCAACTCGCTGAGATTTAGCGTGCCATATCCATAGAGTTTCACAGAAAAAATATTAATAACTCAGAAATAAGTTTTGACATTGTTTGTAATGTTTTGCGAAAAGTATTAATAGGATTGTCATGATTTTTCACACGTTATTGAGTAATGATGGCTCTACAACCACCCATGAAAGATTTCCAATATCTTTTACAGCTTTGTTTTTATTGATTTTTTTCCCACAAAATAAAGGCAAAAACAAAATCACTAACTTCAACATTTTTTATAATGGAATCTACTGACATTTTTGCTAAAATGGATTGGGTCAACAATTATAGAGCCTTTATCTTTCATCTGATGTTAACTAGAGCATTGTACATCTTCCCAATTTTGTAGAAATTTACTGGTTTTGTCACCCCTAAAATTTGGCACATTTTATTTTTTCTACCTAACCTAAAGGCAAAAAATCATAACAAAGACAGTGTATAGGTTTTTAAAAGCTGTATAAATCACTGTAAAAAATCTCATTGAAATTAGACCAAAATAAAGAAAAAAACGTGAATTCATTCGCCCCTCCCTTGAGGAGGACCGAATTTGGAAGCTTTACATTAATCTCAGAGTGCAAAGAGTCAGGGTGATCAGAGGCAGAGGACAGAGTCATTACTGGAACTTTATCTGGTATATTAAAGGCTTTAATTTGATTAATGTGGTAAGTTTTGCTTTTTGAGGTCTTGTTAAGGGGAGATACCACATAATTTACATCAGATAATTTACTTACGATTTGCATTGGTCCCGTAAATCTAGCTTTCAAGGTGTGGCCAGGTATAGGCTCCTGTACCAACACCTTATCTCCTGGATGGAAGGAGCGAAATTTTGAGTTTCTGTCATACCTCTGTTTCATCGTATTCTGAGCTGCCTTCAAGTTAGCCTTAGCCAACTGACGTGCTACCTGCAACCTTGAAGAAGGGTTGTAGCGGGTTGTGGAGGCGTCTTCTCCCATCCATCCTTCTTTGAGCACACGTAGAGGACCTCGTAGATTGTGCCCAAATATCAGCTCAAAATGACTGTACCCTGTAGACTCTTGCACAGTTTCTCTCATTGCGAATAGCAACAGAGGAAGTGATTCATCCCAGTCTGTAGGAAAATGCATGCAGAATGTTCTCATCATTGTTTTTAACGTCTGATGGAATCTTTCCAAGGCGCCTTGGGACTGAGGATGATAGGCAGTGGATAGGTTATGAACTATTCCTAGCCTAGTTAATGCTTCCCTAAATGCTTTGACAGTGAAGTTAGTACCTTGATCTCTTTGAATAGATTTAGGAATTCCAAAGCAAGAGATAAACTTAGTTAAAGCTTTAAGGATTGCTTTAGTGTTAATACTGCGCATAGGAACTGCCTCTGGATATCTAGTTACTCTATCCATGATTGTGAATAAGTATTGATTTCCAGACTTAGCTTTAGGTAGTGGACCTACACAATCTATTATTAATTCTGAAAAAGGGTCTCCATTAACAGGAATGGGATGGAGAGGTGCAGGTTTAATGGGGTGTCCAGGTTTCCCTACCTGTTGACATTATTGACAACAGCGAATATGATTCTCTACATCTTGCCTTAACTTTGGCCAAAAGAATTCTTTTGTTATTCGGTATTGAGTTTTGGTAATTCCCAAATGGCCTCCTAAAGAAGAATTATGGGCTATATTTAGTATCTGAGACCTAAACTTTCTGGGAACCACTAACTTATCTGTTTGTTGTTTTCCCTCCACCTCCTTACCAGTTTCAGTGCAGACTAATTAATTATTTTTTAAGAGATATTTGACCGGGTGACCCGAAGTGGATTTACCCATAGCTGCCTCAAAAGCGGAGTTTAGTGAGGAGTCTTTCCGTTGTTCCTCCCGAAAGGACAGTCCCTCAGGCATGGAAACAGAGACATCTGGCAATCCTGCAACCCTGGAATAGGAAGGCTTGATCTGGGGCTGTTCACTAAATTTACGAGGCTCTGGCCAGTTTTCCTCGCAAAACAAATTGGTCAGTCCGAGATCAGAGTCGTCCAAGGACGAGTTAACATTCTCATCAGACATCATTTTGGATTGTGCCCGAGTTATGGCCAACATCGGGGAAGAATTAATCATTATGGGTTCTATACATTTAGTAGACTCAATGTTATTACCCAGTAATAGCATTGCATCCTTCATGGGAAATCCCTCTAAGATACCAACAGTCAAATACCCAGTGTAGTATTTACTCTGCACATAGATTTGATGTAAAGGGACAGAAAATACTGCTCCTCCAAAAGCTTCTAACAGAACTGAGGATTGCAAAGAGGTTTGTTCAGAAAGGGGAAGTACTCCCTCTCTTATAAGTGAGCAATATGCTCCAGTATCCCTAAAGGTTCTAACTTCCTTTTTTCTCTGAATGTTCCTGAAGGGATATTTTACAAGTGCTATAATAGGGGGCCATCCCCTTCTCTACTTCTTCCTGGGACATGTTATTAGGGATATTAGAAATTTTCCCAAATGGTTGGGGTTTACTTGGACAATTGGGCCTGATATGGCCAGGCTTGCCACAGTTGTAACATACCATCTCAGCTTTAACTTTGGCACCTCGTTGATTTTTGTGGCTTACGCCACTCTGGATACTGCCGCTTCGAATCACCATGTTGAGTAGTTTGAGGTCTCTCACCAGGTTGACTTGGAGTGAAGTAACGCTGCTCACCAGGTGATTTAGTTGACTGCTGACAAGATTCACCTTCATCTTGACCTTTATTTCTCCACTCAGGAACTTTTCTTTGACGATCTCTGCTCATACCAGGCTGTTGAGGAAAGAGATAAGACCGCTCGGACAAGGAGCAGTTAGTTTCAAAAGTATCAGCCAACCTGGCTGCTTCCAATGCCGTAGGCAAGGAATGATCTTGCAGAAAGACTCGAACCTCTGGACTAACAGACTCCAGCAGGTTGTCCACCAAGATGAGCTGCTTCAAATTTTCAAAATCAATGACACCACTTGCCTTGTACCACTTTGTAAAAGCCCTGGTCTGCTGTCTGACAAAGTCAACGTAAGACAGACCCAACTGCCTTCTGCCGAGTTTGAATTCTTTCCTATACTTGGCAGGAATACATTGATAAGCCCCAAGAACAGTGGTTTTCACAATGCGATAGTTTCCAAAGTCATCATTTCCCAGGCTAGAAGTAAATTCTTGTGCCTTACCAAACAACATAGTATGCACCAGTGACGCCCAATGAACCTCAGGCCACCCTAAAGCTCGATCCTGGTTTTCAAATGCTTCGAAAAACTGTTCAGGCTCTGCTTCAACAAAACGAGGAACAAACTGTACTGCCCTTTGTAAATTGAAGTCATCTACAGTCTGATGGAATTGCCTCCTCTCCTTCTCTCTATCAAACTCCTCCTTAGCAAATGCACGCTGTTCTCTAGTTTGTTCAAGAGTGAGTCTGGCTAGTTCAAGCGCCAGTGAACCAGACTCACCTGTCGATAACCCCACACCTGTGACTTCAGGAGTTTTGTCTCTCCCATTACTTTGTAGATACCTTAATGGTGACCTACGGTTAACAGCTCCTGTAGAGGGAGAAACATGAGACTGATCTGTCATAGTTTCAGTTTGTAGTTTACTCCTTATAATATCACGCAGCTGCGCAGCAGTAAGGGTACGCTGGTATTCAACACCAATAGAGCGAGCGATACGCCAACAACGTTGTAGAGAGAGTTTGGGCAACTTTAGTAGAGTTAACTCAGACACTAACCGTCTGACTCGAACAGGTGGCATTAACCCCCAACTTAAAACGCTGTAGCTCTATGCACGGTACGAATTGTAGTATACTCATACGATAGCAGAGCTGACACGCAATAGCAAAGCCAGTATGCACACACACAATAGCAAGGCTGACACGCAATAATAAACCAAATTGCAGAATACTCACAATAGCAGGCTGACCATAGCGAGGCGAATGCAAAGATGACACACAACATTCGTGAAGCGTTGGCAAAGCGTAAGCAATGCCAGATAGCAAGCTATCTAGATACAAGACTAGCTCCTGCGCGAACTTCAACTCTAGGCTCAACTCCTGCTCTAAGTCTCCAAATTCAGCTCCGGGACAGGCTACCCATATTACAACCTCAGGTTCAATGGCCTGTTAACCTGAGTGTAAAAGGGAGCTTGGAGCAAAGAAACACAGTAGAAGATGCTTAGAATTTGAATTTCCTTCACCAAGCAGTTATGAATATATAAGACTTTTGCCTTTTCCTTCACCAAGTAAATAGAAAAGGGCTTTTTACACATATGTACACTATATACAAAGGAGTAGTGTTTAGTGCACGCCACAGTTGTCTAGGCTAAGGAGCAGCCAAAAGACAGACAACTTTCCACAACCAGCTCAATGCATGAATTCCAATGACAAACTGCGAGTGGTATCCACGTCACCTTTGTCATTGTTAAACTCGCATTTTAATTGGCTGAACCGAGTCGTTGATTTGATGATGGGGCCCCATCGCCAAACCCTTAACGATGGTTCGCTGGTTGGAGGGGAGCCTATGTGGGTGTGTTTAACATGCTCCGAATAAAGGTTACATACTCTTTGCATGCAACAGTGTGTGTGTGTGTGTTTGTGAGTGTGTGTGTGTGTGATTGTGTGTGTGTGTGTGTATGTGAGTGTGTGTGTGTGTGAGTATGCGTGTATGTGTGTGTTTGTGTGTGTGAGTATATGTGTGTATGAGTGCATCAAAATGTGTGTATGTGTATGTATGTGTGTGTGTGTATGTGTGTGTGTATGTGTGTGTGTGTGTTTGTGTGTGTGTGTATGTGTGTGGGTGTGTGTGTTTGTGTGTGTGTGATTGTTACAGCTTCTGGGACGTAAATCACTTGATAAACATGCAGGAAGCCATTGTCTTTCTCAGTATAATAACAACAGTTCTGGACGGTGTTGGCGGCTAACTTAAATTTCTTGGACCCTTGAAATACCATAAAGGGAAGGGAAGAAGAGGATTTAAAAGAAGTGAAGGGAAGAAAAGAATTTAAATGAAGGGAAGGGAAGAAAATAGTTAAAGGAAAGGAAGGGGAAGGAATAGATTAAACTGAAGGGAGGACAAGGCAAGGGTTAAAGGGAAGGGATGACAAGGCAAGGGTTAAAGGGAAGGGAGGGCAAAAAATAGGGGTTAAAATAAAGGGAGGGGAAGGCATGTGTTTAAGGGGAGAGGGGAACTGAGAACTGGGGTAAGGGGGCTCAAGAGAAAGGGAAAGAGGAAGTGGGGATTCCCTCCCTTACCTTTGTAAAGGAAGGGTGAGGGAGGGGAAAGAGAATAAGGAGGGGTTTATGGGTGGGGGATAGTTTGCAAGGTAGAAACGGATGAGAGGAGGAAGAAAGGGATGGTAAGGGCGAGGAGGAATAGGGGGGGGAATAGGGAGGGGAATAGAGGAGGGGAATAGGGAGGGGAATAGGGAGGGGAATAGGAGGGGAATAGGGAGGGGAATAGGGGAGGGGAATAGGGAGGGGAATAGGGAGGGGGAATAGGGAGGGGTAATAGGGAGAGGGGAATAGGGAGGGGAATAGGGAGGGGAATAGGGGAGGGGAAATAGGGGAAGGGGAATAGAGGAGGGGGAATAGGGGAGGGGGAATAGGGGAGGGGGAATAGTGAGAGGGGGAATAGGGGAGGGGGAATAGGGGAGGGGGAATAGGGGAGGGGAAGGGTTATTCCTATCACACTTATTGTGGAGTGAGAGAGAGAGAGAGAAAGAGTTTGGCAAGTATAAATGATGTACATACTCAGGTGTACATTCACAATGAGACGTGTACTTACTAGCAGCCGAGTACACTCACAAGGCGACGTGTATACTCACAAGGCGACGTGTATACTCACAAGACAACGTGTATACTCACAAGGCAACCTGTATACTCACAAGGCAACGTGTATACTCACAAGGCGACATGTATACTCACAAGACAACGTGTATACTCACAAGACAACGTGTATACTCACAAGGCGACGTGTATACTCACAAGACAACGTGTATACTCACAAGACAACGTGTATACTCACAAGGCAACCTGTATACTCACAAGGAAACGTGTATACTCACAAGGCAACCTGTATACTCACAAGGCAACCTGTATACTCACAAGGAAACGTGTATACTCACAAGGCAACGTGTACACTCACAAGACAACGTGTACACTCACAAGGCAACGTGTACACTCACAAGGCAACGTGTACACTCACAAGACGTGTACACTCACAAGGCGACGTGTACACTCACAAGGCGACGTGTACACTCACAAGACGTGTACACTCACAAGACGTGTACACTCACAAGACGACGTGTACACTCACAAGACGACGTGTACACTCACAAGGCGACGTGTACACTTACAAGGCGACGTGTACACTCACAAGGCGACGTGAACACTCACAAGGCGACGTGTACACTCACAAGGCGACGTGTACACTCACAAGGCGACGTGTACACTCACAAGCAGACGTGTGCATTCACAAAGAGATGTGTACACTCACAAGACGACGTGTACACTGACAAGGCGACGTGTACACTCACAAGGCGACGTGTACACTCACAAGCAGACGTTTGCACTCACAAGCAGACGTGTGCACTCACAAGACGACGTGTACACTCACAAGCAGACGTGTACACTCACAAGACAACGTGTACACTCACAAGGCGACGTGTACACTCACAAGGCGACGTGTACACTCACAAGCAGACGTTTGCACTCACACGCAGACGTGTGCACTCACAAGACGACGTGTACACTCACAAGGCGACGTATACACTCACAAGGCGACGTGTACACTCACAAGCAGACGTGTGCATTCACAAGCCGACGTGTACACTCACAAGCAGACGTGTACACTCACAAGGCAACGTGTACACTCACAAGGCGACGTGTACACTCACAAGGCGACGTATACACTCACAAGCAGACGTGTGCACTCACAAGGAGATGTGTACACTCACAAGGCGACGTGTACACACACAAGCAGACGTGTGCATTCACAAGGAGATGTGTACACTCTCAAGGCGACTTGTACACTCACAAGGCGATGTGTACACTCAAAAGGCGACGTGTACACTCACAAGCAGACGTGTGCACTCACAAGGAGACGTGTACACTCACAAGGCGACGTGTACACTCACAAGGCGTCGTGTACACTCACAAGCAGACGTGTACACTCACAAGCAGACGTGTACACTCACAAGGCGACGTGTACACTCACAAGCAGACGTGTGCACTCAAAGGCGACGTGAACACTCAAAGGCGACGTGTACACTCACAATGCGACGTGTACACTCATAAGGCGACGTGTACACTCAAAGGCAACGTGTACACTCACAAGGCAACGTGTACACTCACAAGGCAACGTACATTCAGAGACGTGTACACTCAGAGACCTATACACTCAGAGACGTGTACATTCTGAGACGTGTACAGAGGCGTGTGCACTCAGATACGTGTACAGAGACGTACACTCAGAGAGTGGTCCCCGTGAGACCATGTGGGTCTTAACCATAACAGTTCTCAAGGACCCTGCGCAGTAAGGTCGATGCTCCTTACGTGAAAGTTGTGTCAGCGACCATCTGGCATCCTCAAACATGGAAGGGAGGGAGGGAAGAGGTTGAAGAAGCATGGAGGGAAGGGGAGGGGCTACCCACCCCATCTTTAACCCCTTCACCCCTGCTCGCAAGTCTGGTCAAAACTCTCGTGTTTTGAAGGTGAGGGGGCGGGAGGCTGTGTTGTACCTGTGTTGTACCTGTAGCAGCAGCATGCTGGGGTACAGGTGATGCTGCCCCAGCATCACCTGTTGTCTCTAACAACTCCATAAACAGTGGTATAGTGCCCTTGACCAGTGGTCCTGGATGGTACAAACAACATAAACAGTGGTATAGTGCCCTTGACCAGTGGTCCTGGATGGTACAAATAACATAAACAGTGGTATAGTGCCCTTCACCAGTGGTTCTGAGGGTACAAACAACATAAACGGTGGAATAGTGCCCTTCACCAGTGGTGCTGGATGGTACAAACAACATGAACAGTGGTATAGTGCCCTTCACCAGTGGTTCTGAGTGGTACAAACAACATAAACGGTGGAATAGTGCCCTTCACCAGTGGTGCTGGATGGTACAAACAACATGAACAGTGGTATAGTGCCTTCACCAGTGGTCCCAGATGGTACAAACAACATAAACAGTGGTATAGAGTTCTTGGTGAACCCCAAAAGAACTTCCATGACACTGGTGAGAGAGCTCTTGATCCAGAAATAGGATCTAATCTTCCCTTCCTTGAATCGTGCCTCATCGTTTTCCCTTCCCCCTTCCCCAACATATACGTTGTATGACCCTTACGGGTTTAGATAATAATAGTCAGTAGGTAGACGCCCTTGTTCTGAGTGTCAGAGAAGGACACCTGACAGGAGGGATCCTTGCCTTCCTGGGTGCTCATCCTGCTCCTCTTCCTCCTATTCCTCTTGCTCCTTCTCTTCCTCTTACTTCTTTTTTCCTTCTGCTTCTCCTCCTGGTCGCAGGTCCCTGAGTTCACAGGTAACATGGTCAAGTGTGTGAACAGCTTATAAGGTCACCTTACACACAGTTAAGCCATTTTGGATAAGGGGCCTATGTGTGTGTATTTGCTCTGAGCGCCCACACTGACACATGAACATTCTCCAACGCATAGACACCACAGAGAAGGAGAGACAGACAGAGAAAGTCATCCCTGACGCTGTGATTCAAGGGTTTTCCAGCTGGCAACTTCATCTTCCCTCGCAGGAAGTGTCGAGTTCCCTCGCCTGAAGGAGTGTGTATTAACGCCTGCAGCGGCTCGCGTCTCTGGCCTGGTGGAGGAAGTGTTCGGTCTTCCCGACCACTTGAAGATTGCCCTATCGGCATCCCTGCCGCGCGACCACACAACAGTAACCAGAGTAAGTCGTGATAACGGGCTGGTGATCGTCGCAACTCCTCTACTACCTCTCACCTGACACCAATTTCGCGTCATACTTGACTCAGGCGACGTATACAAGCTCCCTGTGCGGTTCAACACACGGACACACGAATCAATACCATAATATTGGTCTCTAGAGCCGTGGTGGGTGCTTACTGTCATTATCAGGTCACAAAAATAGGAAAAATGGGAGGCGAGAGGAAGAGCGGAGGATAGGCGTTACCCAAGTAGTCGAAGAGGAGGAGGCACCAAGGAGGGCTGTGCTGGATTTCAGCCTGGCGCCGGGCACACCCGGCCCTCCTTACCACTAATACACCTCTACCGTCCCCAGGCAGCCTCCTCGACCACACAGTGAGCTAGAGCAACCTTCCCGTCGACGATGTTTGGTCTCATAATTACCCGATTGGGAAGCCTGGCGTGAAGAGGCGGCAGTGTGGCTAGCACCGCCCAGCAGGTGTGGCGCCCCACCCACCCTCACACCTGTCAACAACAAGCTATGACCACCACGCCGGGGCACCACTGGAGTAAATATGCTTTCGTGATCCCGGGGAAACCTCAAGGGCAAGCCAAACACAACACACACACGCACACATGGTAGGCAACACACCACGCCTACCCCAGCAATCCCTCCACTCAGCCTCTCTTCCCGATCGGCAGGCATCGTAGATCGTTAAATATAACGAGGGAATGTCTCCTGTATAGGAGGTCGTTTTGGTGAGATTACAGGCGATT
>WNWK01010697.1:0-68848 GCA_009830355.1 Cherax destructor | reverse complement strand
AATAGCTTAGCTCATTCTATAAATTTTACTGTTGAATTGAAGTAAAAAAATTCATTGCCCTTCCTGGGATGTTTTTTTATTAAGGGTAACATTGATTTTAAATTTTTTACAGAAAACCACAAATAATTGTTCCTTATGTACACTATTACTTTCACATCAATATAGAGTTAAAGTGTGGGTTTTTTTCTTCAATGTTTTTGAGAGCTTTACGTATTTGTAGTCCAGATTTCATAGATGAAGAAATCTCTAAAATTTATGAAATAGCTAATGATTTAAAATACCCTAGAAACATAATTGATAAATCTTTTAAAATAGCTAGGAATACGTTTTACAATCCCAAAAGGGACAACCAACCTTATTCAACCAAAAATATGTTGGTTCTCCCTTACCATGAAAACTTGGTTGATATGCCTTCCTTTCTTAAGAATTTTAATATCAAAGTTGTATTTAAAAATCTTGATACAGTAAAAAGATTTTTTGATAAAAATTCCCCCAAAATGCTGACGGATGTGTCTATAAGATTCCCTGTAAAATATGCGATAAAGTTTATTATGGTCAAACTGGTAAAAGTCTTGAACTAAGATTAAAACAACATAAATATAGCATTAGAACTGGACAAGATTCTAATGCTCTATTTATTCATGTGAAGACTTTAACCATCCAATTGATTTTCAAAATGCTGGGAAGGTTGTATCAAGCAAGTCCATGGTTGAGAGGAATATAATAGAATCATGTTTCATTAAAAGCAGTTTTGAAAATAATATGAATATTTCTTTTGGTTTATATAAATTGGATTCTTTTATAATTAATAAAATTTGGGAAGAATTTAATGATAAATTGGACTAATCTTAATTCTTGGGAAGAGTTTCAGGTCCTTTCTTGTTTTTCCTCTTCACAGAGTCGTGCGATGTTACGCTACTGTGAGGTGTAGTCTTTGTTAGTGTGATGTGACTGTGAGGTGTAGTCTTGCCCCTTATATAAGTCCTCTTGTCATGTTTCTTTTATAGTTCATTGATAATGTGAGTAGTCACAAAGCGCTTGGAATTCCTCTATATTTTCATAGTGGTTGTCTTGCATATTTGATATCACCTGATTACTGTGATCTTTTTGCATCCTTCACTGTATAGAACTAGTAAGTTAACTGATTACTTAGGGAGAATTGATTCTTTCCCAGTTGTCAGATGTTTCGTAAGGTGCAAATGGTTGTCAGGTTAGGTAGTAGCAGTAGTTACCTCAATAACGTCGTATGGGATTTGTAAAACTCCTAAGAGGAGTTGGGAATCGAACTTCAGTACCAAAAGTGAGTCAGACTGACCACCTGAATCAGAGTGTTGATAGTAACGAAGCTGCTGGAAATCCCTGCGCAATTCTTTCATCGAAACCGAATGGGACAGAAACGCAAGAAGAAGCACGAGTGACTGAATCTGGTCAACAACAGGACTCGGTTAACGTCCTTACTAGAGCACAATCTAGGTAAAACCTATCCCTCCGTTGGTTCTTTCCAAAGGAAAGTCTAGTGAGCTTTCTTACATAGATTTAGTGGGTCTTCATAAGACTTGTCCCTCCTTAGAAGAAACACGGAAGTTGGCTATAACGGGTGATATAATCCAAAGAAAGAAATTTTCTTATAAATTTGTATATAAAGATAATCTTCTATACAAGAATATATTGTCAGCAGAAAATCCAAATGATGTGGCTAGAATTCTTTTAGTAATTCTAGGAATTGCCGTGAGACTATTTTGAAGATTTCTCATGACTTGCCGGTCTCTGGTCATTTCGCACATAAGAAAAAATCAAAGACTTGTACTTCTGGCCAGGGATGTCTTCTGACATCTATAAGTATTGTAGATTGTGTCACGTATGTAAACTTACCTCAAAAAAGGGTAAAACTAAGAGCGTTCCGATAGCAAAAATACCGGTCTTTTCAGTTCATTTGCTAGAGTTGCAGTGAATATAGTTGGTCCTATCACTCTTTGATCATCAGGTCATAAATATATCTTGACTATGACTGACCACGCATCTAGTGTCCCAGAGGCTGTACCCTAGAAATTCATTACCTCGATAGAAGTTGCAGATACATTATTCTGTTTTTTTTTCACGGATAGGTATACCCATAGAAATTCTTTGGGATCAAATAACACAATTTACTTCTGAATTAGTGGACCAAGTTTATCTACTTGTAGGTATTCAACCTCGTTTCACTACACTTTACCATCCAAATTGTAATGGAAGAGGGGGGCCGACAACATGCCATCTTAAAGTCAATATTAAAGAAACTATGTTTTATTAAACAAATTGACTGGCATAGATATATGCCATGTGCTCTCTTTGCTATGCGTGAAACCCCAAGTGATTCCCTTGGATATTCCCCATTCGAATTACTCTACGGGAGGCAAGCTCCTGGACCTCTATTTATACTGAATGAACTGTGGTCCAAAGATATTATGCCTGAAGTTGAAAGCACTTATCAGTTTCTTTTAGATCTTTGAGAAAAGTTAGAAGAAACCGCTGATTTGGTTGTTATGAACCTGAATATCTCCATGGAAACATATAAGACCTATTTTGACCAAAAGAGCTCTAAGGGTAAATTTAATATTGATGATGAAGTTTTAGTTCTTTTACCAGATAAATCCACCAAATTGTTAATTTCCTGGTGTGGGCCGTATAAAGTACTATAGATCTGTAATAAGGTAGATTATCTCTTAAATGTTAAGGGTAAGAAAAGACTGCATCATATATTGAAGTTGTACCATCGTAGAGAAGTTAATCTTTGTTTAAACTTCTTTGATGAAGATTCTCTGTCTTACAGTATAGTTAACAGTCATGATTTTTAAGAATATATAGTCTGTGTTATAGATAAGGAATCTTACACAGAATCGAAAGAACTTGATATTGTAACGGTTGTTTCTCCAACTAGCAACTTAAACGTCAACATCAACAGTGAACTATCTGAAAAGAAAAAGTCTTAAGTAAGTGCCTTAGTAAACACGCTTTTTAGATGTATTCTCGGAGATTCCAGGACTTACCACTACCATTGTTCACAAAACTGAGTTGTCATCAAATGAACTAATGAAACGGAAACTTTATCCTGTTCCCGTTAATTTACGGAAAGAGTTTGATAATGGAGTTGAGAAATATTAAAGTTAAATATCATAGAACCTTCTAAATTATCTTCCTCTTCACCAGTCATCATTGTTAAGTCATACTAACTGGCTCAAGATTTCCTTTATTTAAATGCTATCACTAAATGGGATGCAGAGCCCATGGCAGAGTAATCGATCATGACTTGTGTAAATTTCATGACTGTAAATTCTTCTTTGAATTAGAAATCTCGAAAGCGTACCATCAAGTTTTGTTATACCCAGATTCTAAACTGTGCACTGCTTTAACTACTCATAAAGAACTCAAACAATATCGCACGATGCCTTTCGTCTTGGTCTCCGCGTCTGCCACGTATATCCGCCTCATGACAATTATCCTTCCACTCGCCACCCAGCTCTCGTGAGAGAAGGGTGTGCTACTCTGGTCTCTGGCCCCTGGTGGAGACTGTGAGCAACTTTATTTTCACTGTTATGGCGGCGGTGGGCAGACGCCGCATCAACACCGTCTGCATAGACATGGTTACAGGAGTAATTCAACCTGCTGTGGCGGCTACAGTAATACCTACTATTCTTCGTGATATATACAACATTGATATGGAGGAACTGTATGGAGTGGCACTAAATGGAATGAACAGGATCTTTGTGAAGTTGTTAACAGCTGCAGCATATGAGACATTGGTAGAGCGACATCAGGACAACGTCTACACGGTCAATGCGACGTTGCAGGTGCGATTAAAGGATGTGTCTCGCACCTACACATGGGTAAAAGGTAAAGAATGTGCCTTTTGAGGCGGATCAAATGGATGTGGGACGTGTCTTCAGCGAGTATGGGACAGTACATCTGGCAACGGCAGGAAAGTGTGGGACCCATGGAGGGACTTCCTGAGGGATCTTTCACCTTAAAGATGTCGTTGGAGGCCCATTCCATCTTACATCATTATGGCTGAGTTTCGTACGCAATGTACGTGACTTACGCAGGACAAAGGAGGACGTGTAGGATATGTGGGAATTTTGATCATGTAGCAGGGATTGTTTGCGGAGAGGTGCTCAACGAACCGCTGAACGCAAGATCCCGACAGAACCACAGGGAAAGTATGAGGGGCGGCTGGTGATGAGGGACAGCAGCAAAGGACCAGGAGCTGGAGTGAAATAGTGGAGGTGTGGCAGAACCGTGCCACCCATCAGAGCCTACTTTGGGAAGAGAGGTGAATGAAAAGGAGGTTGAGGAAGTACCTGTGATAGAGGAAGGCATGGATGTGCCTCTGGTGGAAGTGATTCAGGGATTACTGGATGATCCATTACAGGTGTTGCATGTTGGGGATGGGGCAGATTTGGTGGAGGAGGCACGAGTTGGGATTGACTCGGGGCAGGAGAGTCCTGAGGTAGCAGCATTGGTGCGTGAGTGCGTCAATGTGGAGGTGCATCAGAGTGATAGTGGGGACATGATGGAGGTGGGGGCGGGTGCGGAGCGATCTGGCACGGTCGAAGATCATGATGATATCTTGACACCGGCCCAGAGGGTCACGAAGAAGCCTTTGGTGGAAGTGAAGGGAATGAAAGGGGAGGGAGTTGGCAAGAGATGATGGTAAGGATGTTGCTATGGGCAGCAAAAGTGTGGGCAAGGGGGTGGTAAAGGCAGGATAATGTCACAGTCTGTGCAGAGGTCAGAAAGGTAAACCCACTCATTTATATTCCAGTGTCTAACTATTAATGTTAATGGGTTGAGGGCAGAGGTCAAGCGACGGGGGTAGAGGGAACTTTGAGACGGTATGGTGTGCAAGTGGGGTTCCTACAGGAGCACATATAGATGTGGGCGTGAATTATGTTTGGCAGGGATATGAGGTGTATGCAGGGTCTTCAGGGAAATTAAAGGGGTGTGGCAGTGGTCATTAGCACGTCAAGCCCCTTTGTTCTCGAGCGTGGGAGGAGAGTGGGGGCAGGGTGGTAAGGGTGGAGGGGGATTGGGGGGTGAAGGGGTTTTTTTCGTAGGGGTTTATATGCCAGCGGAGGCTTCTCGAAGAGTGAAAATTGATTTTTAAACGATTACATGGTGGGGCATTGGGAGGTTTGCCGGGCTTGGCAATATTGGGAGGGGATTTTAATAGTGTAATTAGAAAAAGGGATGTGGAACCTAGGGGAGCGGGGGTGTGAGTTGGGGCCTTGGGGATTTATTGGAGTGCAGGTTTTAGGGACGAGTGGGAGGGGGGATTTTGTGGGTATCCCTTTTGTCAGGAAGGGTATGCGGCGGGGTTTGGATAGGGTATATGTGGACGGGGAGGGTGGGGGTGGGAGGGGCAGACTTTTGATGTGATTCTGGACCATAGGGTGTTCTGGCGGGATTGAGTTGGGGAAGGGTGATTAGGTGGTATCAAGTTATTGGGCTGAATGGAATTATTGACTGGCATGGGTAGGGCGGATGATTTTAAGGTGGTGGGGGTCATTGGGGAACAAAGGGGAGGATAATTTGGGATTTGGGGGAATGGTGGGAGACCCGGGAAAATGGGGAATTAGGGAATATTATCGAAGCTGGGGAGAGAGGGGTGGCTGGAGGTATGGTCTACAAAAGATCTTGAGGGGTTGTTGCAAGGTTGTTATGAGCTTGGAGGGGCAGGTGATGGATGAGATTCGAGGTTTGAAAGAAAAAACGAGGGATTTGCAAAATGAGAGGTTTGACGCGTGCAGAGGAAAGGGGTATGGAAGTTTTATGGGGTGACAGACCACGGGGGCACGTTGTGGGCAGGTGAGGGGGCGAGAGAGGCTATGACGATAGACTACCTGGATGTGGAGGAATTTGGAAGGATTCAATGGGGTCAACGTTTACGGACGACTGAGGCGATGGGAGTTTACATGGATAAGTGGTTTGGGGGGCGTTTTTTGGGAGCAAGGGTGGGGGGAGGAAGGTGAGATTGTAGAGGAGGGTGTGGTGGGGGTTTTGGGGGACAAGGACAGGTTGTGTCTGGAGGGAGAAATAACAGAGGGGGGAGGTGGGGGGAGGCGGAATGGAATGAGTAGGGAAAGGCGCCTGATGGATGGTATGGTGAATGAATTTTATAGGGTACATTGGGATGTGTTGAAGGAATGTATGGTGGCCTTGATGAATTGTATGAAGAGTAGGTGTAGAAGGGGGAGGAAGAAGGCAGGGGGGGTGGTAGTATTAGTTAAGAAGAGTAATCGGGGGAACATGGTGCGGGTTAGACCTCTGGTAATGATGAATGCAGATTATAAAATCTTTGGGGGGAACAGATTGAAGGGAGTATTGCAGAAGGTGATAGGGGAAGGACAACGTGGGATACCAGGTAGGTGTATGATTGAGGGACATGAACATCAAGGGTTTATAGAGGGGGCTGGGGGAGGAGATTAGGGGTTGGACTGGGGGGATATGATAGTGTGGGAGAAAGATGCTGTATGCGATCATGAGAAAACGGGGGTTTGGTAAGGAGGTATTAGGTGGGTAGGGGCGGTGTATTCGGGGCTACTGTGCGTGGCAGGTGAATGGGAAACTGGGAAGGGGTGGTACGAATGGATGGGGGTTTGCGACAGGGATGTCCATTATCCTCAATTTGGTGCATGCAAGGATCCTTTAGGATGATTGTGAAGAATGGGGGGGGTGGGAACGGGAGGGGGAAAAATGATATAGTGGGGTACGGGGGACGATACCCCCCGGTGCTGGTGAAATGGAAGAGGGGTTGAAGATTATTGAGGGGGCTCAAGGGTGTTTTGTGCAGCTACGGGGGATGAGGAATTAATGGGGGGAAATCCCGTTTGTTGGGAGGTAGGGGCATGGATTGGAGGTAGATTGGCTGGGATATGGGTGGATTTTGGATAGTCTGAAAATTTGTGGATTATGTATATGGGTGACAGTTGGGAGGCCAGGAGGGGGAACTCTGGGAGGGTGGTGCAACTAGCGCTTGGTAGGTTGGCTTGGAGGGCGGGGGGTCTTTCCTTAAACAGGGGGTGATAGCGGTGAACGTGCTGATCTACAGTAGACTGTACGGGCAGTGGACCCTCTGATGCAGGAGGTGTGAGAGGGTTGGAGGTGGGGTTTTTAATACATTTTTGGGGTGGGTTCCCCTGGTTGAGGAAGGAGGTGGTTGGAAAGAGTGGAGTTAGGGGGTTGGGGCTTTTTGGTGGAAAGGAGGTTGATGTGTTTGTTTTTTGAAACGGTGTTGGGGGCGGCTGGGAGGCACTGGAGGGGCTCCGTGGGAGCGGTGGAAACGGGAGGTGCACAGATGGTGGGGGTGTATCGTTGGGGATGTGTTTTGGGGTTTTATTGCGGCATTTGGTGATTGTGAGGAGGGTGAAAAAAAGTGAAGGCTAGTGTTTTGGAGGTCGCGTGGGGGGGGAAGGATGGGATTGGAGGGGGTGGCTGAATACCTATGTATGATTGGGGATTGATCTGGAGGGGTTTGAAAGGTAAGGGGGATTAGGGGTGGGGGGTAGGGAATTAATGTATAGGTTTCACATGGGGTGGTGGCAAAAGGCATTGTTATGTCGGATGGGCATTGTTCGAGATGGGGCTGTAAAAGAGGGGTTGCAAGAAACAGTGATGGGTGCTATATATTTTTGTGAGGAACTGGGGGGGGGGAGAATGGATAGGCAGGGTGTTGAGGAAAATAGGGGGGGGGGGGTATTTCAACTGAGGGCTATGGAGTGGATATACGAGGGGTGGGTGATAGAGAACGAGGGGTTTATGGTATTTAATGGTGGATTTCGTGTGTGTCTCCTGAAGGGCTGAGGGGGCAAGGGGGTGGGGGGAAAAGGGTTAGAGCTTGGGGGAAAATGTATAGGAGTAAATGCAGGAATCGGGGGGG
The DNA here is from genome assembly GCA_009830355.1 of Cherax destructor. Lineage (NCBI taxonomy): Eukaryota > Metazoa > Arthropoda > Malacostraca > Decapoda > Parastacidae > Cherax > Cherax destructor. The sequence continues at coordinate 60,936 of WNWK01010697.1, read as the reverse complement.
TGTATGGGAGAAATGGGAGTCTGCATTTTTTTAAGAGGGATAAGGAACATGGTTTTGCGGGGTGTATTGTAGAAGAAGGGGGCTTGACGTGGTAGGAGGGAAGCTCATCCTGGTTAAGGTATGATGAGGAGCGGGAGTTTTGGATGTGTATTGGGGGGTAGTTCTAGGTGGGGGGTGTGTCTGTTGGGTCATAGTGGGGGAGGGGGGTTTTAATTATCAAGGTAATTTTAGCGGTTGTGGGGGGATAAGGGTTTTAGGGTATGTGTATGGAGGGGGTGGGATGACTAATGACGCAGGGGGGGGGCTTTCAAGTGGGGGGGGTTTTGATTATAGGGGTTAATCTTTTTTTAAGGGGATTGAGTGGGTTTACCTGACGGTTTTTCTTGGTCGGGAGGCATGGGTCTGGAGTATGAGTATGGGGAGCTTTCTCTGTTGGATGATGACTGGGAATACAAAAATAGACTCAAAATTGTTTTGTATAATAAGGTACAGGGTTTAGGGCCTGCTTTATTTTATGTGTTTGGTAGATATATTTGCATGTGACAAAGATGCACCTTGTGACAAAGGGTATTGGTTTGTTTCAAGTGTATTTTGACATTATATATAAGTTATGCTCTTTATGTATGTCATGTATAAGGTATTAAGTCATATAGGGTGACGGGAATAATTGGATGCATGTATCTAGTGTTGCGGTTTTTGGCATCTATTGGTGTGGCTTTTTTCATTGATGTACTACATTGTAGTATTATATGTCACAAGAATACACGATTTCAGTAGAAAAATAAGTTTATTTGAGCTTAAGTTATTCTGTATCAGCTATAATATGGAGTAAAAATATTTGAAGACAACTGAAATGCAATTAGGTGGAGAATTAACATAGCAGCCACCATGTTTTGTAAAACTTTGTGAGGTGGGATGCATAGTAAAGTTTGAAAACAGTCGTCAATATTCTTATACAGTATTACAAGTTTCTTGTTAGTTCATTGTGTATTTCATCATTGCACGAAGTTGTATGTCTTATGAAAAGAATCGTTTCATATTTGTATACCATTTCTATGTATCATGTATGTTAAGTTTTTTTAAATAAAATATAAAAAAAAAAAATTATCCTTTCTGTCTTAAAAAATGCTTCAGTGTATTTTGATAATATATACATCATGACTCATGTCTGGGCTGACTGGTCATCTTACTACACTGTCGCTTGTTTAACAGAGATTGAGAGCTCATGACCTTCCAGTTAAACCCAAGAAATGTTTTCTTGGATATTTTACGGTGCAATCCCTTGGCTTTATTATTTCGGGCAATAATTTATCACCAGTTCCAAACAAAACTAAAGCCGTTCTGGAGAGAACTTTTCCAAATACAAATAAGCTGTTACAAAGTTCTCTGCGATCAGCAATCTTTTTTTATTGAAAATTTGTCCATTCTTACACATTATTTAAAGAACGTCAAGAAACCACTTGTCTATTCCAAAAAAAGTTTTTGAAACCTATGAACAGATTAAAAGGTTATTTTCTAACCCTCCTGTTCTGAAGTTGCCAGATATTAATAGAATTTTTTATCTCAGAACAGATGCCTCTTATTCTGTATTCTGTTCTTCTACAATATTATGATGAGACTCCATTCTCAATGTCTTTCACAAGTAAGAAACTTCTGAAGAGAGAAGAAAAGTATTCCATGGTAGAAAAGGAATGTTATGCATTAGTTTGGGGTATAAGTTCAAATACTACTTATACGGTAAACCCTTTATACTTGAAACTGACCACAAGCCACTGATGTACCTAGAAAACTTTAAAGGAACAAAAAGACTAAGGTGGACATATGTTATTCAGTCATATAAGTTTCAGGTTGTATATATAACTAGCTCGGACAACCACCTCTCAGATTGGTTGAGCCGAGGTTATGAATAGTTGTTTTTTTCTCTGGAAGTTAGCTTATTACCTCCGACTATACGTTTTGCAAGGGGGTAATGTGAGGGGGGTAAAAAGTCGCTAAATTGGACTTATGGTAGTTCAGACTCCAAAGAACTGTTACAGTATGTCGCTGCCCGCACTGCCATCTAGTGGGCCACTGTAAAACTCAATATTTCTTCAGGCCGGAGTCTGTTTACTTTCTACAACTGGTAGTATCAACCTTACCTAGTTTTGGTGGAAGTTTGTGAAATCACTTGACCTCCACTCTTCTCCTGATCAGGTCTGCTGCTGGTGTGGTCATCCACAGTAGACGTTAGATATAATGTAGTATAGAACCCAGGTGACAGGACTTACTGAAGCATAGCGATTCCTCACCTCTACCATGATGTCTGGAGTGAGATACTGCAAACCAGTAGTGACAGGCGCTTCGTCATGTACGTAACATCAGACAACCACCGCCAACCCAGGATAATGAACATCACATCTTCATTACATCTCAAGAATATCTCCTGGACTTAGAAAAGCCCTTGTGCTCACTGTGGCAAAGGTGTCAAGAGTCGCAGTCGCGCGATTGCCTGTGATTTTTGTGAGGAGTGGGAACATGTGAGGTGTACAAACAATAAGTGACGTTCAATATGATGAACTAGTAGCCAGGAGTGATCATTTTAACTTTGTTTGTAATGCATTTTTAGGATAAGATGAGGCCTCAGAGTCGGTGTTGTTACTAGAGCAAACAACATTAGACATAATTGTAAACAATGCACCAGTATGTCTGCATTGTACTAAGTGTCGGAAGAAGAACGGTAAACGCACAATATATGAACCGTGCATGTGTTGGGTGCAGAACAGATGGATGTTTAGTATGTTAACACATCAATTTATATGCAAAAAATGCACTTTAATTCCATTACTCTTTATAGTGCTGACCTCCATTTTTCAAACATTTTAGCATTAAATGAACCCTTGCCACATACTGACGATTTTGAATACTTCAGGAAAGCAAATCTTCACTTTATTCATGCCAGTGCTAGGTCACTGTTACGAAAAATTGGAGCCTAGGGAGGTTAAGAGCCTTGTCTATGAGCATATATAAAATATAGAAAATAAAACACCCCAGGGTCACATTTGTAATTCCACGAAAGTGCTACACAAGCTTTAATACTCTCGGTTTGATTAACAAAAAGACTAGTAAGTAAGTAAGTTTATTCAGGTATACACAAATTCAGTTACATAGATTATCATACATAGCAGCATATGTGTAGAAAACCTAGGATAACCCAAAACTAATTGGTTCTATGACCATAGTTTTTAAAGGAGTGGACTGGTAAGCCAGCGGAAGGCCTCGGTCAGATGACCAAAAGATCCAAAGGCAGGTCATCTGACTTAGACCCACGTCAGGAAACACTTGTCCTGTTTTTTGACAAACCTTACCTAAGGAAGGACAGACTGTTATAGGACTATAGGACCCAAGGTGTATTTATGTGTCTAAGTAACAGTTACTCTGAAATACCTAATTATGTTGAACTGATAAGGGGCACAACTGCTTTAATTCTATAATAAGGGCAGATCACTCTTATGGCTGAAAAAGTCAGTTGAGTCAAGCCTTGTTTTTTTCAGTATGAATAGGGTGTACTATAGACACACAATTAAAATAAGTAGATTATAAAGTTTGTATTTCTTTTTGTAAAAGTAAAGTAAGGTGTAGTAGTGGGAAAAACAAAATTATTGCAGTAGCTAAAGAATTGGGCTTGTTGACAGACTTTTGTTTGTTTTGGTTGGTGGATGGGAGGAGCCTAGCTGGGTCCCTCTCTCTGTCTCACTCTTGTTGTGGCCCCAAGCTGGGTAGGATCTCCTCCTTCTTCTTGTTTCTGGGCAGGATGTGAGTGCCCCAGAGGTAAGATTTGTGCTTGAATATGGTGTAACAATTATACCCAGGGTAACTACAGTGTGTCAAAACACTGGGTTAAGGTCATCAAGAGAAAAGGAGGGCTAATTGTTTCAGATGAATCATGTAACTGTCCTAGCAGAGCAGCTAAGTTTATGCATGCTTATGTTATGAATAGGAGAATTCCTAACTTGTACATTCTGTATATCGTCTAGAATGTCCCTATTTTTGTAATAGTAGTTTAAATAACCTGTTGAGAGGGTTGGTGAAAAGATTTCAGAGACTGAGAACCACCAATCATGAGTGTAAGTATTACCCTAGACTGTATAAGCCCTTATTTAAGCTACCCCACACTAGAAAATGTAGGGAGAACCGTACCATCGAAGTAAGAAGGGAAAACAACATAACCAGGAGATTTATTTGACTGCTAAAATAACGCAAAACATTCTTTGAACTATATGTACTGGTATAAGGTAACAGTTACATGCTTCTAGTAGGAGAGGATTTACCGAGGTGGTGTCAGTGAATGTGTTGTTTTCTTATATTAGTTTACAGGTTGTTTCCTAATAAGGGGGTAGAGATTGGGTAACACATTTTTGTTTGTGGTTATGGTAAGTGCTATGTGCATATTTTACATTCAACTTGTGTTATTTTAGTGTTAGATAGGAGTGAATGGAGACGAATGGTTTTTGGGGTCTGACGATGTTAGAGGGAGCAGGGTAATATTTTGTGAAGGGACTCAGGGGAAAACAGCTAATTGATTTGTTGGACTTGAGTCCTGGAAATGGGAAGTACAATGCCTACACTTTAAAGGAGGGGTCTGGGATAGTAACAGCTGGGAGGGACTATTTCTCAGCTGTCGTATCTGAGCGCCTCTGCAAAGACAGTGATTATGTATGAGTGTGGTGAAAGTGTTGAATGATGATGAAAGCATTTTCTTTTTGGGAATTTTCTTTCATTTTTTGGGGCACCCTGCCTCGGTGGGAGACGGCCGATTTGTTGAAAAAATATATATATATATATATATATAAACTTTATTTCAAGACAAAATACAATGGGGAGTAAAACAACATAAATAACAACTCAGAGCTACATGTCAAATACTTGTCCAACTCCCCGGCAGTGGGCCGCGTGCCCAGAATACTGCAGGCATTTCCCTCTGGATCGCAACACTGAGTCTCTGGGAAAAAGGAAGCTGGTCGCCCTGTGGTCCTTGGTTTTATGATGAGTTTTCCACCCAGCTCCTTGAGAAACTTTAGAGCACACTTGCCCAAAATATATATATATATATATATATATATATATATATATATATATATATATATATATATATATATATATATGTCGTGCCGTTTAGGGAAAACTGGTCAATTAGCAAGAACTCATTTAAAATTAAGTCCTTTCTTAAATTTTCTCTTATACGTTTAAAGATATATTTTTTCATTTATGTTAATGTAAAAATTTATAATTTTGTACCAAGAGAAACTTTGAAAACCTACCTAACCTTATTATAACAAGCGCAATTTAATTTATCCTAACCCAACTAAATATATTTTAGATACGTTAACATTAATGTAATAATAAACAAACACAATGAAATATATTTTTTTGTTAGGTTCAGAATGATTTTTTGGGAAAATTTTTGCATACACAAATTTTCGCTTGTCTTATATGGCAAGAAGAGCGTTGCTATTTAAGCCAAAATCGCAAGTTTTACCTAATCGGACGACATATACAATATATATATATATATATATATATATATATATATATATATATATATATATATATATATATATATATATATATATATATATATATATATATATATATATATATATATATTATTATATATATATATATATATTTTCTCTATTGTCCATGGGGAAGTGGAAAATAATCTTTCCTCCGTAAGCCATGGGGTCGTATGAGGCGACTAAGATGCCGGGAGCAATGGGCTAGTAACCCCTTCTCCTGTACAAATCTACTAAAAACGAGAAGAAGAAAACTTTATAAAACTGGGTTGTCTGAATGTGCGTGGATGAAAATGGATGATAAGAAAGAGATGATTGCCGATGTTATGAATGAAAAGAAGTTGGATGTCCTGGCCCTAAGCGAAACAAAGCTGAAGGGGGTAGGCGAGTTTCAGTGGGGAGAAATAAATGATTAAGTCAGGAGTATCTGAGAGAGTTAGAGCTAAGGAAGGGGTAATGTTGAAGGATCAGTTATGGAAGGAAAAGAGGGAATATAAATGTGTAAATCAAGGATTATGTGGATTAAAATAAGGGTCGGATGCGAAAAGTGGGTCATAATAAGCGTATATGCACCTGGAGAAGAGAGGAGTGTAGAGGAGAGAGAGAGATTTTGGGAGATGTTGCGAATGTATAGGAACTTTTGTACCAAATGAGAGAGTAATTGTGGTAGGGACCCAAATGCTAAAGGGAGAAACATGCAGAGAGGGTTAGTAGGTAAGTTTGGGTGCCAGGTGTAAATGATAATGGGAGCCCTTTGATTGAACTTTGTATAGAAAGGGGTTTAGTTATAGGTAATACATATTTTAAGAAAAAGAGGATAAATAAGTATACAAGATATGATGTAGGGCGTAATGACAGTAGTTTGTTGGACTATGTATTGGTAGATAAAAGACTGTTGAGTAGACTTCAGGATGTACATGTTTATAGAGGGGCCACAGATATATCAGATCACTTTTAGTTATAGCTACAGTGGGAGTAAAAGGTAGATGGGATACAAGGAAAATAGAATCAGTAGGTAAAAGAGAGGTGAAGGTTTATAAACTAAAAAGAGGAGGCAGTTAGGGTAAGATATAAACAACTATTGGAGGATAGATGGGCTAGTGAGAGTGTAGGCAATGGGGTCGAAAATGTATGGGGTAGATTTAAAAAGAGTGTTAGAGTGTTCAGCAGAAGTTTGTGGTTACAGGCGAGTGGGTGGGGAGGGAAGAGGAGCGATTGGTGGAATGATGATGTAAAGAGGTAGTAAGGGAGAAAAAGTTAGCATATGAGAGGTTTTTACAAAGTAGAAGTGATGCAAGGAGGGAAGAGTATATGGAGAGAAAAGAGAGGTTAAAAGAGTGGTGAAGCAATGTAAAAAGAGAGCAGATGAGGAGGTGAGATGTTATCAGCAAATTTTGTTGAAAATAAGAAAAAGTTTTGGAATGAGATTAATAAGTTGAGGAAGCCTAGAGAACAAATGGATTTGACAGTTAAAAATAGGAGAGGAGAGTTATTAAATGGAGTTAGAGGTATCGGGAAGATGGAGAGAATATTTTGAGGATTTGTTAAATGTTGATGAAGACAGGGAAGCTGTGATTTCGTGTGTAGGGCAAGGAGGAATAACATCTTGTAGGAGTGTGGAAGAGCCAGTTGTGGGTGTAGGGAAGTTCGTGAGGCAGTGGGTAGAATGAAAGGGGGTAAGGCAGCTGGGATTGATGGGATAAAGATAGAAATGTTAAAAGCAGGTGGGGATATAATTTTGGAGTGGTTGGTGCTATTATTTAATAAATGTATGGAAGAGGGTAAGGTACCTAGGGATTGGCAGAGAGCGTGTATTGTTCCTTTGTATAAAGGCAAAAGGGGGCAAAAGAGTGCAAAATTATGGGGAATAAGTCTGTTGAGTGTACCTGGTAAAGTGTATGGTAGAGTTATTATTGAAAGAATTAAGAGTAAAACAGAAAGCAGGATAGCAGATGAACAAGGGGGCTTTAGGAAAGGTAGGGGGTGTGTAGACCAAGTGTTTACAGTGAAACATATAGGTGAACAGTATTTGGATAAGGGTAAAGATGTTTTTGTGGCATTTATGGATTTGGAAAAGGCGTATGATAGGATAGATAGGGGGCAATGTGGCAGATGTTGCAGGTGTATGGAATAGGAGGAAGGTTACTGAAATCAGTGAAGAGTTTTTATGAGGATAGTGAGGCTCAAGTTAGAGTGTGTAGGAGGGAAGGGGGCTATTTCCCAGTAAAAGTGGGCCTTAGACAAAGGGTGTGTGATGTCACCGTGGTTGTTCAATATATTTATAGATGGGGTTGTAAGAGAATGAATGAGGGTCTTGGCAAAGGTGTTGGGCTAAAAGATAAAAGAAGCAAATACAAAGTGGGAGTTGTCACAGTTGCTTTTTGCTGATGACACTGTGCTTTTGGGAGATTCTGAAGAGAAGTTGCAGAGGTTGGTGGATGAATTTGGTGGGTGTGTAAAGAAGAAAATTGAAAGTGAATATAGGAAAGAGTAAGGTGATGAGGATAACAAAAAGAATAGGTGACGAAAGATTGGATATCAGATTGGAGGGAGAGAGTATGGAGGAGGTGAATGTATTCAGATATTTGGGAGTGGACATGTGGCGGATGGGTCTATGAAGGATGAGGTGAATCATAGAATTGATGAGGGGAAAAGGGTGAGTGGAGCACTTCGGAGTCTGTGGAGACAAAGAACCTTGTCCATGGAAGTAAAGAGGGGAATGTATGAGAGTATAGTTATACCAACGCTCTTATATGGGTGTGAGCATGGTGATGAATGTTGCAACGAGGAAAGGCTGGAGGCAGTGGAGATGTCATGTCTGAGGTCAATGTGGGTGTGAATATAATGCAGAGAATTGGAGTTTGGAAATTAGGAGGAGGTGCGGGATTACCAAAACGTTTGTCCAGAGAGCTGAGGAGGGGTTGTTGAGGTGGTTTGGACATGTAGAGAGAATGGAACGAGACAGAGTGACTTGAGAGTGTATAAATCTGTAGTGGAGGGAAGGAGGGGTAGGGTCGGCCTAGGAAAGGTGGAGGGAGGGGTAAAGGAAGTTTTGTGCGAGGGGCTTGGACTTCCAGCAAGCATGGGGAGCGTATTTGATAGGAGTGAATGGAGGCATATGGTTTTTAATACTTGACGTGCTGTTGGAGTGTGAGCAAAGTAACATTTATGAAGGATTCAGGAAACCGGCAGGCCGGACTTGAGTTCTGGAGATGGGAAGTACAGTGCCGGCACTCTGAAGGAGGGGTGTTAATGTTGCAGTTTTATAACTGTAGTGTAAAGCACCCTTCTGGAAGACAGTGATGGAGTGAATGATGATGAAAGTTTTTCTTTTCGGGCCACCCTGCCTTGGTGGGAATCGGCTGATGTGTTAATAAAAAAAAAATATATATATATATATATATATATATATATATATATATATATATATATATATATGCAAGACAACCACTATAAAAAAATAGAGGAATTCATATTATTTCAAAATTGCTTTTATGAAACATGATTCTATTATATTCCTTTCAACCATGGACTTGCTTGATACAACCTTCTCAGCATTTTGAAAATCAATTGGATGGTTAAAATCTTCACATGAATAAATAGAGCATTAGAATCTTGTCCAGTTCTAATGCTATATTTATGTTGTTTTAATCTTAGTTCAAGATTTTTACCGGTTTGACCGTAATAAACTTTATCGCATATTTTTCAGGGAATCTTATAGACACATCCGTCAGCATTTTGGGGGGATTTTTTTATCAAAAGTCTTTTTACTGTATCAAGATTTTAAATACAACTTTGATATTAAAATTCTTAAGAAAGAATTCCAAGCGCTTTCGTGACTACTCACATTATCAAGGAACTATAACAGGAAACATGACAAGAAGGGCTTATATAAGGGGCGAGACTACACCTCACAGTCACATCACATTAACAAAGACTACACCTCACAGTAGCGTAACATCTCACGACTCTGTGAAGAGGAACATAAGAAAGGACCTGAAACTCTTCCCAAGAATTAAGATTAGTCCAATTTATCATTAAATTCTTCCCATTTGGGAAGATATATATATATATATATATATATATATATATATATATATATTCAACAATCGGCCGTCTCCCACCGAGGCAGGGTGACCCAAAAAGAAAGAAAACCACCAAAAAGACAATACTTTCATCACTCAACACTTTCACCTCACTATCCCAGACCCCTCCTTTAAAGTGCAGGAATTGTACTTCCCATATCCAGGACTCAAGTCCAACTAAATCTATAATAATCGGTTTCCCTGAATCCCTTCACTAAGAATTACCCTCCTCACACTCCAACAGCTTGTCAGGTCCCAAAACCATTCGTCTCCATTCACTCCTATCTAACACGCTCACACACGCTTGCTGGAGGACCAATCCCCTCGCCCACAAAACCCCTTTACCCCTCCCTCCAACCTTTAAGAGGACGACCCCTTCCCCTACAGATTTATACGCTCTCCAAGTCATTCTATTTTGATCCATTCTCTTCAGCCCTCTGATTATTACTTTTAGTAACTCCACACCTCCTCCTAATTTCCACACTCCGAATTCTCTGCATAATATTTACACCCTTAGACAGGACATCTCCACTGCCTCCAGCCGCTTCCTCGCTGCAGCATTTAGAACCCATGCCTCACACCCATATGAGAGTGTTGGTACCACTATACCTTCATACATTCCCTTTTTTCCCTCCATAGATAACGTTTTTGTCTCCACACATACCTCAACGCACCACTCACCTTTTTCCTTCATCAATTCTATGGTTAACCTCATCATTCATAAACCCATTCGCTGACACGTCAACTCCCAAATATCTGAAAAATTTTACTTCTTCCATAATCCCTCTCTTTAATGTGATATCCAATTTTTCTTTATTTAAATCGTTTGATACCCTCATCACCTTACTCTTATCTATGTTTACTTTCAACTTTCTAACTTTACACACCCTCCAAACTCGTCCTCTTACCTTTGCAACATTTCTTTAGAATCTCCTATAAGCACAGTATCATCAGCAAAAAGTAACTGTGTCAACTCACATTTTGAACACACACCACTATGAAAAATAGAGGAATTAAGGCTTCGTGACTACTCACATTATCATGGAACTATGGAACAAAACATAACAAGAAGGCTTATAAAAGGGCCAGACTACACCTCACACGCCCCTCATACACGCCCCTTTTATAAGCCTTCTTGTTATGTTTTGTTTTATAGTTCCTTGATAATGTGAGTAGTCACGAAAGCGCTTGGAATTCCTCTATTTTTTTCATAGTGGTTGTCTTGCATATTTTTATATCACCTGTTTACTGTGATCTTTTTGCAAGCATATATATATATATATATGTATATATATACTATATATATATATATATATATATATATATATATATATATATATATATATATATATATATATATATATATATATATAAAATATATATATATATATATATATATATATATATATATATATATATATATATATATATATATATATATATATATATATATATATATTTTTAAAATAGGATGGGGTCCACCTCTAGTGCAAATTGTGGGACCCATAGCCTCGGAGAAGTGGATAAAAAGGCTTCAAGGAAGAATATTTGGGTTTAACCCATGATGCTTTGGCCCGCCTCATGGTGAGCGAAAACACATGACGTTCTAGTCCACTGAACAACACAATCCTTATGAGTAGCGCATCCAGTAGGATTGAATGTTGTACTCGCTACCCAAGGACATACGGTAGTGTGGACGCCTCTAAGTTAATTTTCATTCTCCTCCCTGTTTGGTGTACTAGCTCAACGAGCAGTATATTATATTATTGTAACCACGAACGAGTGGTATTGATCAATATCTACACTGCACTAGCTTAGAGGCGTCCACACCACCGTATGTCCTTGGGTAGCGAGTACAACATTCAATCCTACTGGATGCGCTATTAAGGATTGTATGGTTCAGTGGACTAGAGCGTCATGGGTTTTCGCTCACCATGAGGCGGGCCAAAGCATCATGGGTTCGACCCCTGGCTAGTGAAGTGTAGTTATTGATCAATACCACTCGTTCGTAGGGTATTTGCAAATATATGCATGTACAAATGTACATTTTTTTACATGTGTATGTGTGCTTATATGTATAAATGTATGTATTTTTGTGTGAATGTACTTATGTACACTTTTGTAAATAAATGTGCACTTGTACATAGTATGTGAAAGTATGTTTGTGTATTTTTGTTCGCGTGTATGTATACATACGTTAATATGTATGGATGTACTCATGTGAGCGTACATACATTTGAATGTTTGTACATGTTAATATGTATTCATGTGTATGTGTATTTATGTGTGCTTATGTATATGTGTGTGTATTCATATGTGAGTGACTGTGTAAGCAATTAAGGCAATCACTCGGCGGTAATATGGGATGATTTATATTGAGATAACTTTAATATAATTACTTAAAACATATCAGTAAGTACTCAGCATGTCTAAAAATAAAAATTAGTTTCTCAGGTTTGTTCTCCCTTTTAATGGAGGAAACTGTTGATAATGTTAACGAAAGTTACAAAAGTTATTCTCCAATGAATGGACACATATCGAACCATGATAATGTAAAAATATATTAATAAATATTTTAAACTCAGCCTAATATTTCATATTCGTTGTAGATTTCAGATAAAAAATTAAATCTGAACAGCAAAAGAGAACTGCGTAAAAATTGGCGTAGTAGGTTAATTATATTTTTATGGTCTGTTTAGGATCTCAGCTCGATGCTTAGAATTCTTAGTTGTCTAGAAAAATAAATATGTACAATTTGCGCGAAAAGTTATGAGGCGGCAGAAGGACAAACTGTTGATCATTGAACCACATGTAAACGTATGTTGAAATCTGGAATTTCAAGAAATCTTGGGACGCTCTTGTACATCAACTGCATGTGGGATCACGCAGTTTCAAGAGTGGGCTCATCAGCCTTTGGGTCGACCTCTGCACTATATTCAATGAAGGTCAGAAGATGGCATATTAGTCAAATAATAATGGTTGAAGAGGAAGTTTGTCCTGCAGCCGGCATTATAACTTTCTGTGCAGACTGTAAGTATGATATTCCAATTTTATTAAAAAATTTGCATAACATATCTCTCAGTAAGACATACTAATATCGAAAGTTTGAAGCTGATTAAAATAGGCTGTTTTTCAGTTATCACTCAAGAAAAAGTCTGGGAATAGGTTATATATGTGGATAGGGCACCCACATATGCAAATAATTCAATGAATCTTGCTCTAGATACAGTACACTAGTGTTGAACATTGGAAGCCTATCGAATCTACCTACAATAGAAAAGTCTAGGGAACACTATCTTCTTTATATTTAAAAAACGCCAGTAAATTTCTATTTTTTTCTCAGTTTTCTTTTCTCATTTTCATTATATTTACAATTCTCTATAAACCTGTAAGAAAAATATTCGAGTTTTTAATAATGAGTTCCAATTGATAAAATTAATGACAAAATGGCAAACTGGCTTTGATTTTAGACTTTGTGTATACAAAGCCTAAAATCAATACAAAAATAATTCCAGTTAAGATGCATCAGAGGATAGGGATTGAAGCCAAATAGAAGAATAATTCTCTAGTTAGTATTAAATATTTTTTTTTTTTAACAAATCGGCCGTTTCCCACCAAGGCAGTTTGGCCCGAAAAAGAAAAACTTTCATCATCATTCACTCCATCACTGTCTTGCCAGAGGCGTGCTTACACTACAGTTATAAAACTGCAACATTAACACCCCTCCTTCAGAGTGCAGACACTGTACTTCCCATCTCCAGGAATAAAAATACATTAAAATATAAATAAAAATAAAATTTACAAATTGAAATTTACATTGCTCCAAGTCAATGCTTTAGATTTCTATTGAAAAAAAAAGAAAGTAATGCTGAATATTTGAAACCTTTCATATAAACATTTTCCAGTAATTAGTTTCCAATAATTCCAAGTTTTATTAAAAATTTCAATAAAATTTTGCATTTCACACCTACTGAGAATAAACTTTGAGTATTATTGTGAAATATTATTAATATTATTATTATTATTATTATTATTATTATTATTATTATTATTATTATTATTATTATTATTATTATTATTATTATTATTATTATTATTATTATTATGTGAGTAAATTACCTGCATGAGATTTACAGGGTATTACCTGAATTATTACAGGCAAGTAAGTTGGGTGAGAAAAGTGGGACTTAAGTCACAGTAGGTCACCAAATTGTAACTCCCTCGATGCCCACTTCTTCACCACTCAAAAAGCTAGACCTGACATTAAATTAATAATTACAATATTAAACATCAATACCAATAAGGGTGAATTATAAAATAATGCGGACTGTATATGATTAGGATTGCTGAGTACACAAACAAATTCGTATTAACACTTACCATTTAATTACTGGATCATAATTATTTTATGGAAACACCCTAACGCTTCCTCTAAAGCTAGGATTTACGATGGCCAACTCAAAACTACTGTATATTATGGCTAAGCATCACTTAGCTAAGGTGTGTTGTTGGGAAGGATTCATTGATATCCTCTATTTTTCCATCCTTGTTGCCGAATTGTAAGAGCTTTCCACACTATTTATCCCAATTCTTCAGCAAGAACGTGTCAGCAATTTCTAAATTACGGATTGAGGCCAATACACACCAATTGACCTTCGAGAATGCCTGATTACATTGCGCGCAATTTAGTCCAGTGTTCACACATTAAATTCAATATGACGTCTCTACGGCGTCACTCCCCCGGCTGTTCTGCCTCTCTTCCACTCGAAATTTCTCGAAGGGTCCAAATAGCATCACATTTTAATACACACTTATTATATTATTCATTTATATGTTCTACATTTAGAAATTATGTAAAAAAATCCACAAGTATCATCCTTCTTATAATGGAAGCCAATAAGAAGAAGCATTCTTTAGCAACTGAATATAAATATCACTATTAAAAAACAAAATGCAAATTGAGCTCACGAAACTACACTAGTGCTTAAGATCTGAAGCTGATCAGAAAATGCATTCTCCAGTTATGGATGTATTCCAACTATTCCATTTTTTAAACTTTTTATAATATAGACAAATTTGCTATCACACAACTAAACATAATGGGTTAATATCCAAGTCGTAATCTCCATCATCCATTAAAATTATGTATTCCAACCGTAGAAGATGACTCAAATATATTGAACTTGCTTTATAATGGGTATCAAAATTTTACTCTATCTTAGACATAAAATGGGCGAATGTGCACATAAAAACAGGAATTTCACTCTGGCGTAGTTGAATAAGTAAGCACATTTTTGTGAACGTTTGAAGGCATGATGCAGAGTTTTGGAAGTTATCTGAGTCATTCCAGGATGCTGGGAATGGATTCATCAACTATGGTCATAAAGCACCTGCATGTGCCATTTGTTTCACGAATATTGTGAAACAAATGGCAATGGGAGTGAGAGGATAATAAAAATGCACGAGGAAGAAAAAAAATGGCAGCCACTGAAAGGTCCCCCTTTCGATGATACACAATTAAATACCATATTAAATTTACTGTCTACAATTTCTGTACTTCAAATTTTGAAAATGAATTTCCTGTGTGATGACTCATGTTCTCTACTCATCGTATTCACGGACAAGTAAGTCTCTTGCAATGAAATTGCTAGAGTTGTTTTCCTTTTTGAGCGGTATGGGACACCTAGGAATGAAACTTAATTAAATGGTTCGCATCAAGAGATTCAACAAATCAATTAATGACAGTAATTGGGAAAATTAATTTGCAACACTCGGCCTACAGCAGCAGTTGCATACATTTCCTATGAATTTACCATCAAATTCATTTGTGGCGAAGAATTCAATTACCACCCGAGCTTGTGGATGGAGAACTCACCATTACGGAATTTCCCCCGGTCCCAACTCCTGAGGCTGCAGCTAGTTAGTCATTTCTGAATCTATTATCAGGAACATGAAGGAAGAGACGCGATGGACAATGCAGCTGCAACACGACTTGCTTAGACACTCAGATGAGTGGAGTCACTGTGAAGGAATAATATAATAGCTTGTACCAAAGCTATTTTCCTGATGACATAAAAATGATGATTACTCAAGTATTATTTTTGACAGTGGGGATTCAATAATGATGAGGATGATAATAATGAAGAAAATGTTCCAGAGATAAAAAAAACATTAATGCTAAAAAAATATAATTTGTTGAATAGGCTTACAGATATACCACATAAGATGTAAAATATTTAAGGAGTGTAGCCACTGTGAAAATAGTGTCTCATTTCTCGGTAATTATGTGATATTGTGCTGTATGACCCTTGTGGGTTTGGCGTTTGGCTCTGATTGTAATAATAAAAAATAATTGGTAATTATGTTGTAAGAGAAATTCAGATAAAAGCTTAGCAAACAATCACTATTATCTCCAGGTGGGAGTAAAAGTCCACCTCGTATTTATACGCAGTTTAGAATACATTTCCAGTAATTTTACTGCATACAATTTATTTACGTGTAAATTTCACATTTTTTCCTAATTTCTCCCTACTCTAAGCCTGCGGAAGGCTTCTACCAAATGCCAAAGCTCTATGAAGCGGAACATCATATTACTAAGAATCTGCATCAGGATATTTTATTTCCATTTCTCTTGACAAACGAAATTCAAACACACGTATAAAGCAACATGTGATCTATACATATGTTGTGGCTGCTTGCTCACGAAGTCATCAGAATATACATCACTCAAATGTCTAACTTCAGGCACCTCACTAAAGTTGGTGAAAGTTTTCTCAGCCGTTAGTCGTAACTTTGTTGGAGTTGAGATGTGGATATTTCCAAAGTAGAAAGTTAAGAGAGTATTCTTGAAGCACGAAGAGGAAGAAGGAAGGAGAAGGAGGATAAATAAATGGATGGTTGATCGCTTGACTTTCAGTCATTTTTAATCAATACCTGGGTGTTGTGTCTTTTTTGTTGTAGTGACGAAAATGTATTGAAATGTGTGTCTTTTGATGTATTACCGAAAAATTTGTGTGTGCGTGTGTTGTTGGGGGATTTGTAATATAGAGTTGGCAATGTGTGGTGAGATATGTTGTGAGTTGTATTACTTAGTCAAGTGGAAAAATGAGGGTGAATAAGAGGTTATAAATTGTAAGTGTTGTGGGTGAGATGGAGAGTGTTGGTTATATTATTGAGACAAGTGAATCTTTTGTTGTATTAGCGACACTGAGGTCTTAATTCGTGATATGTAAACAATTGTGACAATTGAATTTACCGAAAAGTTGTTATAAGTTGTTAGTGTTGTGGGTGTCCTGTTTTTGTCTATATTATTGAGACAAGTGAAAATTGTGGGTTATGAGTGAGATGAGGTAGGATGGTGGTGTAGCTGGTAGTGAGGTAAGGTTCTGGTAGATGGTTGGATTTAAAGAGGTGTGAGGTCACAAAGCGAGCTCACACCTTGTTGATGGTAGCTGTCTAGAGATGCAGGTGTGTGTTGTTGGAGGACTTGTATAGCATGGCACATTAGTGTATGTGTCTTTTTGGTGAATTAGTAAAAACAGGAAAAAATTGTGGTTGATGAGGGTATTATTGGGACAAGTGAAAATGATGGTGAATAAGAAGTTATAAGTTGTAAGTGTTGTGGGTGTTTTTGGTTGTTGTGGGGCTTGGGATGAGGTATGTTCATTAAGTGTCGAGAATGTGGGCTTTTTGTGTGAATTTTAATGAAATAATGTGGATTTTGCGTAAATTTTAATGAAAATAAAGATCTTTTGATGTATTTACCTATGTATTCGTGAAATGTAAAAAAATTGTGACATGTATTAAAACGTCTGAAAATTTGATTTATTACGAAATCGTAATTTGTGAAAAGTAAAAAATTGTGAAGGTTATAAGTTGTAAGTGAATAAAATGTAAGTATGGGTTATGAGCGCAAAAATCTTTTTTCTTGTATAAAAAAATTGAGATAAGTGAAATTGTGGGTGACTTTCTGATGAATTAGTAAATGGGAAAAAATTGTGGGGTTGCATGTGGGTCGTGGAGGTAAGATGTTGTGAGATGGGTGGATGTGAAGAGGTGAGGGGTAGGGGGAGATGAGATGGGGAACAGGAGGTATGGAGGTTGCAGAGTGAGGTCACACCTTGTTGATAGAGGTGCTCAGCTAACCTCGCCAAGCAGTAGGTGTCTAGACTTGAGTTTGGAGTGGTGTAGAGAGTGGAAGTTATAACAATTGGAAATCTTAATTCGTAATATGGAAAATTTTGACAAGTGAATCTTTTCGTTGTATTAGCGAAACTGAAGTATTAATTCGTGATATGTAAAAAAATGTGACAATTGAATTTATTGAAAAAATGGTTATAAGTTGTAAGTGTTGTGGTGAACTAGAGAATCATTTTGTCGTATTAACGAAATTGAGGTCTTAATTCATATGTAAAAAAATTTGAACTGCAGAAAATGTTTCCCTATGTTGATTTTAGTCATTGATTTGTATTACCCATATGGGGACTTTTCACAACTGCATTGTATTACCAGAAATTTGTTAATTTTATTAAGGTAAGAGTGGAACTTTTTATTCTGTTACCTGAAAAACGTTGAAAATTGTACCTTTTTTTTGTTGTGTTGAAATGTATAATAAATAAATAAATCATGAAAAAAATATGTTAACCTGTGTTTACTGACGTGACGTCACACCCCACCTGGACGTGCTTGATTGAGCTTGTTGACGACTCAGTGATGTCACTGGTCAGGTGGGGTGTGACCTCACACCTCTCTCGATTCAACTTGTACTCCTGTAGGAGGGATCTTTACCATGCCCCATAGGGGGTTATACAATCTTTTTGTATATACGTATTACCGATATCAAGAAAAATTTTCCACCATTTTTGAATGCTTACCTCCATAGAGGGGGACCTCAAAACTTGATCCAAGGAAGTGAAGCATGCCTAGCCTATCAGGCATAACAGTAAAGCAAGTAAAGTTCTTACCCAGAAATTGCAAAAATGTCTCTAGTAAATATCTTTAATGCCATCTTGGCCTCGGGACACTTTCCAGAGGCTCTTAAGACAGCAAAGATGATTTTCATTGCTAAGCACCCAATAAGAACAAGCATAAGCCAGAGAACTATAGACTCATCTTATTACTATTTTGTTTATTTTTATTTTATTTAAATACATGTGATATACATATAAATACATGTGATATACTTACAATATACATCCCACAAAAACAAGAAACAGCTATATACAATTCCTCCTCTCAGCATCCCATGTGGTGCAATGAATATATACAGTAGCAATACTCAAAGGCATTAATGCCTACCTGACAACTACATAACACTAAAACCCCAAATGAGAATGTTATAGCACGCCAGGCCTCCACGGACCTTCCACCCCAAAGCACGTTCATGCACAATCACAACATGGATAACAATCCATAATGCCACCCCCCCCTTTTTATGTGAAGTCCACATTTCTTTTTATTACATTGTATGATAGTATGACCACCTACATCCCCCACCTAAAGCAAAACAGCCCTAATTATATAATTAAATTACATTTTGAGGCGTGACTATGACTTTTCTAGTCATAAAACAGAAAGTACATATAAATGAACACGCCTCGCCGTTTGCGCCAAGCATAATATATACACAAGGCTTTATACAATATCTTAAGACAAGTTACAATATCTAGAACTGAACACCTACTTCATTAACATCATAACATCACAATGTCAGTAAATCCTAACCAATATTTAGTTACATTTTACAGATGTACTATAATAAACATAAGGCAATCATTGCATATCCGTCAAGTCAATGTAGTACTTAAAGACCTTTAAATACCTGCAATAAGGCACACACATATATGCATGACAGTTCACACATCAACAGAAACCTAACATATTACATGATGTACAATTTCCAGCCCAAAACTATAGGTATCCTTGCCAAACCTTGTACCTGCACATACAGGTAAGGGACCCTAAAAAACTGGTAGAACTGTCCAATACCTCAACACTAGGTATCCACCTCTCGTGATATGCATAGAACATAGTGTACAAACATATGATCGTTTACTAGACTCATTATATTAGTGCAGGTTCCCATACATGCTTCTCACAGACACCAACATTCATGCAGTTAAACCAAAAACTGTGCTGTCAACACACATATCAGTTACACTGTCACAATCAGTGTAAGTAAAAAAGGAAAAAAAAAACACCTTAGCGTGAAACAGAAAAAGATTCTTGGAAAAAAAAACCCTGGTTCTTTCCTGTCTGAAAAAAAGTAAAAACGCTTCACATTCATTCACTCCAAGCACACAACACTTTAACACCCAACGTCTATCCAAAGGAAACCAACGCCATCCCTCTGACACCCCACTACCCCGAAACCCCCCTCCCCCCCGTCTTGAGTCCGTATACACAACAACATTCAGCAGACAAAAAACACCTAACCAACAGGAAATTAAAAAAAAATGAAAACAAGGGTGGGAAAAAACTAACCCTCCCTCCATCCCAAAACACACACTCCACCCCCCATCCTTCTACAAATAACCTCTATTCCTTACAGCACACACAAACCCTCCCCTCCATCTCCTCTGACCACTCCTGGCCCTCCTCACCAACCCACCCTCCCGTGTGGAGCCCTCGACCTACGCATTATATAAATCATGCAACGTCATCATCCTATACTCCTGTACAAAGGACCTATCCCACCTTTTCCCATACACTACCTGATTTTTACATTTAGTCCTATATATATTACCATCCACTGCCTTGATCCGTTCCCTGACCCCCTTATCCCTCAGTCGCCATGACACACATACAAAATCAACCATCAAATACCAAGTCTCACCTGTGATGCTACACCCCCAATGTCTAGACACATAACCCTCAAAACAACAACACCCCCTCTCCCATATATCTTACCACACGCACTATCCACACTCTTATAGGATCCAAAAATTCGCAAAAATAAACCGCATGCATACTAGTGTCTTCCAAACCACATCTACTGCAGCACCCTCCCTCACAAGACCCATCCGGTACAGCAAAGCTTTCGAAGCCATGACCCCATGCAAAAACCTGTACATCAACTCTCTATCCCTTGATTGAACATGCAACCCTTTAAACCCCTTCCAAATCTTAACCCAATCATACATGGGATATGTCGCCTCCCCCTCAACCACCATTCCCCCACCTCCCACCCTCTCCATCACGCTCGCCTTCAAAGTATGAGGTTGCTGCATCACCACCAGACTTCTCACCAAATCCCAGCACTGCCTCAAAAGTGCTTTTCCCCACCAACGCGTCGCCTCCCTCTCCACCCGCCCCACCCCAGTGGCATCTGGTCCTCCCCACCTCACCATGCATCTCTTAACATACAAACACATCAACCTTCTTGCAACACATATGAGACCCAAACCCCCCAAATCCACTCTATTCCATACTATTCCCTTCCCTAACCAATGCTTCCCATAGCCTCATACATATCGAAACATGCTCCTATCCAACCGTTGCACATCCTCCTGCAGCAACAGATAAATTACTCCTACATGCCATAACCTACTGTATATCAATGAGTTGACTGCAATGACCCGCTGCTGTAGGGAAAGATCCCCTACCTGCCATCCCCTCAGCCTATCTAATGCCAATTGAACCACCCTCCCCGAATTCACCCTCCTCGCTAATACCTCATCACACTGATACACTACACCACAGACCTTAATTTGGTCAGTTACAATCCACCCATACTCCTCACCCAACCCTCCTCCTTTCCACCTACCTACCTCCAATAACCTAGACTTCACCCCGTTGATGCTCATGCCCGTAGCCGTACAAAACCTCTTAATGATGTCCGCTACCTGCGCAAAACCCCCCTTCGTACTCACCAACACAGTGGTGTCATCCACGTACCCTGCAACACATGGTCCTTCACCCCCCCTCTCAGCCCTCGTCCAACCCTCCCCTCAATCAGCCTATAAAAGGGGTTCTGCATAATAATATTAATAATAATAATAATAGTTTATTTGGACATGATACAAAGAATTACATTTGGTTATTGAGATTATATGAGGTGTACATGCCAAAAGCCCCTAGTATGCAGGCAAAGAGGATCTGGGACAGGGAACAACCCTGCCTCAGGCCTCTCGCCATACCCACCACCCTACCTAATATCCTGTTAACCTGCACACTAACCCCCACCCCCTTATACAAAGTCCCCACCCAATTAACCACCTCCTCACCAAACCCCTGCCACCTCAGAATCTCATACAAAGCCTCTCTCTCTACACTGTCATACGCCCCCTGCCAACGCAGTGCAAGTAACCCCCCTTCCACAGTCTCCTTTATATATTCTTTTATTCGTTCATGCCCCCGTATCATGCTTCTCCCTGGTATACCACATTGTCCCTCTGCAATCACGCTTAACATCACACGCTTAATTCTATTCACCAATACCTTTGAAAAAATCTTATAATTGGCATTTATCAACACTATTGGTCTGTAATTACTCATACCCCTCGTCCCCTTTCCTTTGTTAACCAGAACCACTACCCCTACGCCATGCCCCTGTCCCATGAACCCCCTTTGCTTCATACAATTCATCAGCTCCACCAAGCAATCTCTCACAACATCCCAGTACTCTCTATAAAAATCATTTACAATGCCATCCAAACCGGGCGCCTTTCCCTTACTCAAGCCATTCACCGCCTCATACACCTCACCCTCCATAATCCGTCCCCCTATAAGTGCCCTGTCTTACTCCCCCAAACCCCCCACTATCCCTTCCCTGATTGAGCTCAAAACTCCCGGGCACCTTTGGTATACTACACATATGTCTCTCGAACTATTTATCTGCATACACCCCTATCGCTTCTGTAGATCGTAGCCTCTGACCTCTTGCATAACTTTCAAAGGGCTCTTCCACTTCCACACAATCCACCGTCATGGCATCCCTTCTAAACCTACATTTACCCAAAACATTCTTCGATGGCCTGTCTCCCCACAGGACATCGTCCAAGCCCGCTCTCAACCGCAAAGCATTAAACCTTTCATTCTGTAGATACCTTAACATAGTTTTCAGATTGGAAATCTCCATCGCCTCTTTTTCCCCTCCCCTTTCATAACAATTATTTAATAATCCCTCTAGATAATTTTGCATCCCATACTTCCAACGCCTCTTCTCTCCTCCCAACCTCACAAAGTACTTCCGTATACCCACCTTGGCACTCTCCTCCCACCACTGCACTAAATCCACACCACTCCTCACACCTCCCTAAAGATCCGCCCACCACCTCGCAAATTCTGCCTTCCTATCTTCACCCCTAATAAACTCACATTCAATTTCCAATACCCCACGTACCTTTTAACTACGCCCTCCTATTGTACATCTGCAATAACTGCCCTGTGATCTGAGAACCCCAGATCCACTGTCTGTACACGTCCCACCCCCACACCTCCTGCCACATATAACCTATCCAACCGAGCCTCATATTCATTCCTCACATATGTATATTGCATAAAATCCCCACCTCCCACCACGTCGCGTAGGTCCGTACTTCCTAACAGGTCCCTCAAAGCCCCCAAAACACAACCCGCCCCCTTAGGTATTACATCCTTATGACGGATCATACATTAAAATCCCCTCCTACTATTGCTACCTTTGCCAAACCCCCTAAAGCCGACACCATGTAATCATACACAAACTCCCATTTCACCTGTTGCGATTGTTCCGCAGGCATATATATCCCCACGAAACTTACCCGTACACCACTCCAATCACCCTCTACCCTCACAACTCTACCTCCCCCACACTCCTCCCACCTGAGTAAGGTAAAAGGGCTCAACGCCTGTATAACTACAGCAACCCTTCCCTTTAGACGGCCCGAGGATCCCGCAAAAACATTATACCTATTCAGCCGAAGTTCACTTCCACACCTATAGTTATGTTCTTGTATGAATCCCACTTGCACGCCAAGTCGTCTGAAAGTCCCCTCAACCCACTTCCTCTTGACCTCTGCCCGCAACCCATTGACATTAATCGTTATACACTGGAAAATAAATGTGCTGGATTTCCTTTGGACCTCTGTGGAAGCGGCATTGCAGACCCCCCTTAAATCTCCCCTTTGCTACAGTTTTCCCCCCTTTTAGACTTTCCCTAGCTCCCATCTTTCCCTTTGACGAAACCGTCTCCGGCTGCGCCACTTCCAATAAAGGTTTCTTACACGTTCTTTGTTCAGGTGTCAAGGTGTCCTCACTCACAGAAACAGTGCCCGCTCTATTATGGGAACCACTTACCACATCCATACTCTCACTACTTTCACACTGATGAACCTCTGCACTAATCACCGTACTCACTAAAGTCGGGAAACATGACCCACCACAATCTGGGGTGCTCACCTCTCCTGTCTCCACCCCTGAAATCCCTCCATTACCTTCACTTGGCACTGCCAACGTTTCACTTAGAATTCATTGCAAGACCTCCTCCAAAGGCACCTCCATGCCGTCTCCCAAAGCCGCTTCCTCTTCTGTCACCGTCTCAGGCTGCACAACCTGGGACTCCTGTGGCAATGTGACACAGGGCTCATCTAAGCCCTCCACTATGTCACTCCACTGTCTCGTAGATCGCTCTTCCGGTTGAAAATGTCGGTCCTTCCCCTGCATCCCCACCATCATCCCATACACATGCTGCAACCCATCCCATAGCTGTTTTTTGTCCCCTTCTTCTCATGCAATCAGCCACTACGTGCTCGTATGCGCCACATATATGACACGTACACCTCTGCCCCATGTACGTGACATACACGTGCGTACGAAACTCAGGCAATACAACATATGACGGTATGGGATTGCGGAGCGTCATCTTCAAGGAAAATGAGCCATCTGGAAGGCCTTCCAGGGGCCCCTCGGACCACCTCCCTGCCGTGGCCATATGTACGGCCCCATAAGCACTGAAGACTTTGCTGATCTCGACATGGTCCGCCTCAAATGGGACATTCCATACTTTGACCCAGGTGAAAGTCCTTGACACATCCTTAAGTCGGACTTGCAGCGAAGAGTTAACAGTGTAAATCTTGTCCTGATGTTTATCGATCAATCGTTCGTACGCTGTTGCCGTGAGAAGTTTTACAAAGACCCTGTTCACACCGTTTAATGCCACACCGTAGAGATCAGCAGTATCTATGTCATAGATGTCCTGTAGTATCATGGGCAGAACAGTAGCCACTGTCGCCGGTTGCAAGGCTCCAACCACCATATCAACACACACAGTATTGGTCCGGCGTCTGCCTGCCGCCACCATGTAGGAGAAAATGAAGTTGAACAAAGTCTCCACCACGGGTCAGAGCTAAGCGCAGCACACCCGTATGCCGCAAGAGCCGGGTGGCAAATCAATACGTAAAAACTATTACATGGAATACAATCACCTTTTCACTGAGAAACAGTTTGGCTTCCGGACTCACAGAGGAACCCAACAAGCTATAAATATAATTTTCGATGCTGTTGCTAGCCTTAGGAACATAGCTACCTTGCCCTAATTACCACCAGGAATGTACACAAAGCTTTTGACAGCTTGTGGCATGATGGACTCATCTTTAAACTGGTCGACCTACCTGACCACAATTTGACCTTTCTCCGATTTATATACAACTTCCAATCAAATAGAAAAATCATCCTTACCTTTAGTGGTAAGTCAGCAGAGCTTTTCACGCCGACAGCCCGATATTATTCAACATATATGTAAACGATCTCCCTCAACTCGAGTTCAATGATACAATTATCACCCAATTTGCTGATGATGTTATCCATGTAGTATCGTCCACCCCTGTGACAGGAAAATATAAGTATGAGAAGGTAAATGAAAAAAATGAAAAATGAACTACGAAGAGGAGCGAACTGAGAGAAGAAATGGTGAATCACGACCAACCCAGACAAAGTCCTTATAAGCACAATCGGATGTCTTGCATCAAACATAGAAGACAAGGGAGGTATCTCCATCAGAGGTACGCCTATAGCCATTAGAAACCCCAACAAGATCCTATGATATGAGATAGACAGATTACTTCACTCCACATCTAATGTCACTAAATGATAAATTTAGCCAAAGCGTTAACAATCTATACAGGTTTAATCCAGCCCTTTCCCACGTCAAAAAGCACCTGTACAAGATGATGATAAGACTTATGCTAGAATATCCATGTGTACCCGTGTCATTAACAACAAAAATCAATATGCTACAGTTACAACGCGTCCAGAATAGTGCACTCCGCTTCATCACAGGCACCAGCAGGAGAGACGGAATCAGAATGGCAGATCTATACATCCAACAGGACATAGTTGCAATAAACGTTAGGCTTGATAAACTGAAGAACTATATATTCCAGACAGAGAAAATCCTCCCTATTTTGCAAATACCACCGACTACATAATCAACGCATCTCCCCACAGAGTGCGAAGATTCATATACAAGGATAATTTACAAAGATCAAAGATCCTGAGAAGATACAGATGACTGGTGACACCGGAACTCTTTTATGTCCAATAAGGGTAACTCCATCCCAATTTATGGTGATTTCTGTTACTACTTATCAACTATTACATCTACCCATGTAACATCGGCAAATCTATCAATGTTGGACACCACTTCTGAAGAAGCTGAGCCGGCCGGTATCTCTAGATAACAGTCGAAGTACATCACTCGCCATTAATAGCCTTGCTATCGTCATTTCCAGTTTACGTCCTGTAATCGCAGTTAAACGTTTGTTATAATTGTGTGAAACTATCAATACTACCTCCATTACCCCTCCACCACTTTCTTGGGCCCTCCCCTGTCTGCCTGCCTATAAATACCCCTTCCACCTGTCCTTCGTGTTAGTCTGACTTTGTAAATGGTCCAAGTCGGACCGAAACGTCGTCGTAAGCTCCTCTCTTTTTATATGTGCGGGTTGTGTGTGTATATACTGCACCTAGTTCAGTTAGGTGACTAGTGGTTATTCGTTTTATGTAAAATCCCCTGAATAATAATTGTGAAATCATACTTAGAATTTTAAGTCTCTCTCAACGTGAAATTTGCAAAATTATGCTAAACCAGTTTTCAGCTTGAATACCAGAGTAACTCCATGTGTGAGTCACAGCAGTCGTTGTGCTAATGACTTAATCCACTTTACATTCAGAGACAAGCTCCTACTCTGTACCAACTTCAAGTAATTGCATTACAACTGCTGCTGAAACATTTTATTTAGTAAAAATATAATCGTGTGAAGAGTACATTTAAAACTCAGTAATGCGAGACTCCAAGAGCATTTCGTCTGATATGTATTTGATACTTTTATTGATGTAAAATTTAAAGTAACCTGAAAGGGTATCTCAAAGTAGCTGCCTTTTCTTAATCAGCTTTCAGTTTTCAAAGCTTATCTATTGTAACTAACACAAGGTGCACCTGACTCATGAAGTAGTTATAAAATGAGTTTGAATAACTTACGGACCCTTAGGGATTCAAATCCATGGAGAGTCAGTGCGTTAACTTTTGTGCCATGCTAACCTAATAACATTCACTTAACTAGATATATTGGCATGTACAGGTGCCTCTAGTCAATATACAGATATCAATTGTTTTTTCCAAACAATAATTTGAAAAAAACCTGTTGTGACAAATTCAAACTTTCTACGCTAGTCTATCTTTTTTTTTTTTTTTAAATAGGAATATAAACATGAGGCCGTAAAATTTCCTGTTAAATATTCTAGCTATGTCTTATTTAAATTGCTTTAATCGCTAGTAATAAATTAGACACATGTTCAACACTTGGGTATCTTTATTGAGGAAACGTAAATGAAAAAAATATATCTTTAAACGTATAAGATAAAATTTTAGAAAGGACTTAATTTTAGATGAGTTCTTGCTAATTGACCAGTTTTACCTAATCGGCACGACATATATATATATATATATATATATATATATATATATATATATATATATATATATATATATATATATATATATATTGCATTTCTGTCATCGTGTTTGGCCTCCTGTGGATTAGTCAAGAGGATTGTCCCTGAACGTTTGAGAGGTGTGGTGGGAGCTCAAGACGCCAAGTTCATTGAAGCAGCAGTGCAGTGGGACATCCTGGCAGACTCCTCCAGTAGACCAGCTCCTCCCAAAGAGCACAAACAGTCCCACTGGGACAAACCGATCATGGAAAAAATTGCCAACACAATGCTCACCAACGCTTCAGGAAAGGACAAAGCTCGTCTCCTAGCGGTGAAGGCACCACACTCAGGACATTTCCTTCTAGCTGTTCCCAATTCCTCTCTGGGGACTCGACTCGACCCACAGGCCATTCGGATTGGTGTTGCTCTTCGCCTAGCCGCCCCCATACTCACCGAACATAGGTGTATTTGCGGCAGGGCGACGGCTGATCAATTCGGACTTCATGGTCTAGTGTGTCACACATCAGAAGGGACGTATGCTAGACATGAGGAGGTCAATGACATCATAAAGAGAAGCCTCGCCACAGCCCGTTGCCCAGCTCAACGGGAACCCCAAGTGCAGAGGTCTGATGGAAGTCAAAAGCGTCCTGATGGAGCCACCATGCTACCCTGGAAGGACGGTAAGCAGATTGCTTGGGACTACACCTGTGCTGCCACATTGGCAGACACCTACCTGCCACACTCCTTAGTCGAAGGGGTGGAGCTGCCAGCCACAGGGAGACCCAGAAGACCCGCAAATATGAAGACCTTCCCTCTTGCTATAACTTCATCCCAATAGGGTCGGAGACCCATGGAGCATGGGGCAAGTGTGCTCTAAAGTTTCTCAAGGAGCTGGGTGGAAAACTCATCATAGAAACCAAGGACCACAGGGCGACCAGCTTCCTCTTTCAGAGACTCAGTGTTGCGATCCAGAGGGGAAATGCCTGCAGTATTCTGGGCACGCGGCCCACTACCGGGAGCTGGACGAAGTATTTGACATGTAGCTCTGAGTTGTCATCTATGTTGTTTTACTCACTATTGTATCCTTGTTAATGCATTTTGACAATGTATTGTATCTTGAAATAAATTTTATATATATTTAATAAAAGATGGGGTGGTAGGGGAAGTGGAATATTCAAATGACTTCAGAAAGACATCTAAATATTCTTCCTTGAAGCCTTTTTATCCACTTCTCCGAGGCTATGGGACCCACAATTCACACCAGAAGACTATATATATATATATATATATATATATATATATATATATATATATATATATATATATACAGTATATATATATATATATATATATATATATGTCGTGCCGATTAGGTAAAACTGGTCAATTAGCAAGAACTCATTTAAAATTAAGTCCTTTCTAAAATTTTCTCTTATACGTTTAAAGATATATTTTTTTCATTTATGTTAATGTAAGAATTTATAATTTTGTACTAAGATAAACTTTGAAAACCTACCTAACCTTATTACAACAAGCGCAATTTAATTTAGCCTAACCCAACTAAATATATTTTAGATACGTTAACATTAATTTAATAATAAACAAACACAATGAAATATATATTTTTCTTTATGTTCAGAATGATTTTTGCGAAATTATTGCATACACAAATTTTCACTTGTCTTATGTGGCAAGGTGAGCGTTGCTATTTAAGCCAAAATCGCAAGTTTTACCTAATCGGCACGACATATATATATATATATATATATATATATATATATATATATATATATATATATATATATATATATATATATATATATATATATATATATATATAATTATATATATATATAATATACTCAAATATAAGTTTAGAAAATTCCGTGGAGAAACTTATTTGGAAAATCCTCTTCCATTTTCAGGAGAAATAATCTCTTCTGCTTTGAATTACTTACATTTATCTTCATATCCTCTTCTGCTCCGAAGAAAAATCGTGTATGTGTTCACACATGCCATCATTATTCTTTGTCAGCTCAGCCTACACATCGGAGGCCCTGAACACACTCTCACTCAGCCTACACATCGGAGGCCCTGAACACACTCTCACTCAGCCTACACATCGGAGGCCCTGAACACACTCTCACCCCCTTTAAACCGAAAATGTCAAACGATTCATGTATATAAAAAAATGTATATAAAAAAATGTATATACAAAAAATTCTCTTTTATACATATTTTAAAATCGCATTCTCAGTAATTAAAAATATTCAAAGCTTATATTCAGCATTTTTTCTTAGATCTAAAAGTTCTTGGAGGTGACTATTAACATATTGACAAAGTAGTCAAATGTTTAAAGTATCTTTAAATAACATACATTAACACACTACAACAAACAGTACAAAACAAAACATAATTTATAAAATAATACAACATAACATGCAACACTTTAATATATTCCATTACATAACACTTCGTATCATAACATAACATTGGCTATCCTAACAATTATTATTACAATTGAAAAATTTCAATCCACCACCTAATATAAAAATAAATTCAACAACTACTAGTAGACACGTCCCTAACCCTCAACGAGATGTAATGGACTTGAGTCTCGCCCTTTATTGACAACGTAGAGATACCCACCTGTGTCCCATCCTAGCAGCCACTGTAAAAATGTATTTTTACATTCTTTGTACTATAGCTGATAAGTATAAGTATATCAACCTAAAATGAAAAAGGACAAATTTGTCTACAGCCTTTGTCTGTGTGATAGTTTTTTCATGGATATATATATATATATATATATATATATATATATATATATATATATATATATATATATATATATATATATATATATGTCGTGCCGATTAGGTAAAACTGGCCAATTAGCAAGAACTCATCTAAAACTAAGACATTTCTAAAATTTTCTTTTATACGTTTAGAGATATATTTTTTTCATTTATGTTAATGTAATAATTTATAATTTTGTACCAAGAGAAACTTTGAAAACCTACCTAACCTTATTACAACAAGCGCAATTTAATTTAGCCTAACCCAACTAAATATATTTTAGATACGTTAACATTAATTTAATAATAAACAAACACAATGAAATATATTTTTTCGTTATGTTCACAATGATTTTGGCGAAATTATTGCATACACAAATTTTCACTTGTCTTATATGGCAAGGTGAGCGTTGCTATTTAAGCCAAAATCGCAAGTTTTACCTAATCGGCAGACATATATATATATATATATATATATATATATATATATATATATATATATATATATATATATATATATATATATATATGTCGTGCCGATTATAAAACTGGTCATTAGCAAGAACTCATCTAAAATTTAGTCCTTTCTAAAATTTTGTCTTATACGTTTAAAGATATATTTTTTCATTTATGTTAATGTAAGAATTTATAATTTTGTACCAAGAGAAACTTTGAAAACCTACCTAACCTTATTACAACAAGCGCAATTTAATTTAGCCTAACCAACTAAATATATTTTAGATACGTTAACATTAATTTAATAATAAACAAAACAATGAAATATATTTTTTTGTTATGTTCAGAATGATTTTTGCGAAATTATTGCATACACAAATTTTCACTTGTCTGATATGGCAGAAGAGCGTTGCTATTTAAGCCAAAATCGCAGTTTTATCTAATCGGCACGACATATATATGTCGTGCGATTAGGTAAAACTTTCGATTTTGGCTTAAATAGAACGCTCATCTTGCCAATAAGACAAGTGAAAATTTGTTGCAATATTCGCCAAATCATTCTGAACATAACGAAAAAAATATATTTCTTGTGTTTGTTTATTATTATATTAATGTTAACGTATCTAAAATATATTTAGTGGTTAGGCTAAATAAATTGCGCTTGTTGTATAGGAGTAGGTTTTCAAAGTTTCTTTTAAAAATTGTAAATTTACATTAACATAAATGAAAAAAATATATCTTTAAACGTATAAGAGAAAATTTTAGAAAGACCTAATTTTAGATGAGTTCTTCTAATGACCAGTTTTACCTAATAGGCACGACATATATATATATATATATATATATATATATATATATATATATATATATATATATATATATATATATATATATATATATATATATATATATATATATATATATATATATATATCAATAACAACACTGCGACTAGCAAAGGAGTCGAACCCATGCTGCTTTGGCCAACCTCATGGTGAGCTAAACACATGACGCTTTAGACCACTAGCCAACACAATTTTAAAAACGGCGCATCCAGCCAAGCTAAATGTTGTATCCGCCATCCAAGGACATACTGTGGGTGGCCGCCTAACCTAATTTCATTCTACTCCTGGTTGGTGTACTAGCCCAACATCATTACCACTCGTTCGTAGGTACAATAATATAATATACTGCTATATATATATATATATATATATATATATATATATATATATATATATATATATATATATATATATATATATATATATATATATATGCGTACTCACCTAATTGTGGTTGCAGTGGTCGAGACTCAGCTCCTGGC
The DNA here is from genome assembly GCA_009830355.1 of Cherax destructor. NCBI lineage: Eukaryota > Metazoa > Arthropoda > Malacostraca > Decapoda > Parastacidae > Cherax > Cherax destructor. The sequence continues at coordinate 28,808 of WNWK01010697.1, read as the reverse complement.
TCCGCCTCTTCACTGATCGCTACTGTGTCCCTTCTCTCCCTGCTCCATGAGCTTTATCATACCTCGTCTTAAACTTGCTAGACTATTCCACTTCCTGACTACTCTATGGCTGAAGAAATACTTTCTAACATCCCTTTGACTCATCTGAGTCTTCAACTTCCAATTGTAACCCCTTGTTTCTGTGTCCCCTCTCTGCAACATCCTGTCTCTATCCACCTTGTCTATTCCACGCAGTATTTTGTATGTCGTTATCATGTCTCCCCTAACCCTCCTGTCCTCCAGTGTTGTCAGGCCGATTTCCCTCAACCTTTCTTCGTAGGACAATCCCCTTAGCTCTGGAACTAACCTTGTCGCAAACCTTTGCACTTTCTCTAATTTCTTGACGTGCTTGAACAGGTATGGGTTCCAAACTGGTGCTGCATACTCTAGTATGGGCCTGACGTACACGGTGTGCAGTGTCTTGAACGATTCCTTACTAAGGCGTGTGTGTGTGTGTGTGTCGTGCCGAATAGGTAAAACTTGAGATTTTGGCTTAAATAGCAACGCTCTTGCAGAATAGGGCAAACGAAAATTTGTGTATGCAGTAATTTCATCTAAAATATATTTAGTTAGATTAGGCTAAATTAATTTGCGCTTCTTATAAGGTTAGTTATGTTTTTTAAGGTTCTTTTCGTACAAAATTATAAATTTTCACATTACCATAAATGATATATATATATATATATATATATATATATATATATATATATATATATATATATATATATATATATATATATATATATCAATAACAACACTGCGCTAGCTAGGTTAGAACCCATGTTGACTGGCCGTACTGTGCGAGAACCACATGACGCCTGAACCACAGGACTACCTATCCTACAAGAACCAGCACTCAGCGACGCTAGGTGTGTACTTTGTCCGAGACATACGGTAGTGTGGAGCTTCAAGCTAGCACACTTAGTTGAAACTCCCACACTACCGTATGTCCTCGGACCAAGAGTAACACACCTAGCGTCGCTGGTGCTTGGTTCTTGTAGGATAGGGTAGTCCTGTGGTTTAAGGCGTCATGTGGTTCTCGCTCACTGTGACGGGCCAGTACAACATGGGTTCGAATCCTGGCTAGCGCAGTGTTGATATTGATCAATACCTTAATTTCGCCACCCAGCTCTGATTGTGTGAGGGTGTGCGGTGCGCTGGCCTGACCCCTGGTGGCTCTTGACAGCACTTTGGTTTTCACCAACATGGCGGCAGCTGGGAGGAGACGGTTGAACACAGTTTGTGTGGACCTGGTTACAGGAGTTATCAACCCTGCCACGGCCGGAACAGTATTGCCCACGATCCTACGAGATATTTATGGACTTGATACAACGGATTTGTATGGAGTGGCCCTGAACGGGACGAATAGAGTGTTTGTGAAACTTCAAACGGCGGAGGTGTATGAACGGCTGGTGGATAAGCATCAAGATAGTGTGTACACCGTGCACACAGGACTACAGGTACGCTTAAAGGACGTCTCAAGGACATACACTTGGGTTCGATTGAGGAATGTCCCGTTTGAGGCCGATGCGGTGGACATCAGTGCAGTTTTCGGGGCATACGGCGTTATCCATGCTGCTACTCCTGGCAAGTGGAGTGAAGGACCGCTGATGGGGATCTTTGAGGGGTCTTTCGCATTGAAGATGACCTTGCGACATCCCATACCGTCATACGTCATATTGCCGGATTTTAGGATGCAGGTATACGTCACCTACATGGGGCAACGTAGGACTTGTCGTCTGTGCGGGGCATATGAGCATGTAGCGGCCGACTGCTTGAAGAGGTCGGGCCAAGAATTAACGGGGGACATCGTGGAACGAACGTGACAGTGCAGAGAAATGTGCAGAGGGAAGAGGAACAGTCGGAGAAACAACCAAAGTTGTGGAGCGAGATAGTCGATGGTGCAGAGGTGGTGTGTCAGACGATATCACAGGAAACGGCGCCATCAGTGGTTGAAGGTGGCAACCAGGAGAGTGCTGTGGAGGAAGTAAGGGACATTCTGGACGAACCTCTACCGGTGTTAAGTGTAGAAGCCTCTGGGGGTCGGGAAGATACAATGGATATGGTGGAGGGCATAGTGAATCCCAGTATCAATGACCAAACATTAGTGTTGGAGACAGTGCAGGCGGAGGTACATCAGATTGATAGTGCAAGTGGTGTGGAAGTTGTGCAGGGGACCCGCAAGAGGTCTGGCACACTGATTGTGATGACGTGTTGACCCCGGCCCAGAGGATTTGCAAGAAACCTCTGGTGGAAGTTGCTAAGAAAGACTTGGGATTGGTGCAAGATCAGGGAATTAATAAGGGTGGGAAGAAGGTGGGTAAATTGCAGAGTAAAGGGAAATCTGGGTCGCAACTTCCACCGAGGCCGAAGGGCAAACCTTTGTCTTTAATTTCAAGTGTTTAACTTTAAATGTAAATGGGTTGAGAGCAGATATTAAAAGAGCTTGGGTGGAGTGTACGTTGAGACAGTATGGTGTGACTGTGGGGTTTTTGCAGGAGCATAATTATAGGTGTGGTAGAGATTTGGTATTGGATGGTTATAGGGTATTTGCCAGTTTATCAAGTAGATTAAAGGGTGGGGTGGCGGTAGTGGTAGCAGTGTCAAGCCCATTCAAGCCTTTGCCATGGGAGGAGAGTGGGGGTGGCAGACTGGTGAGGGTGGAGGGCGAATGGGGGGTGAAGGTATGCTTTTTGGGAGTGTATATGCCGGCAGAGTCTTCCAGACAGGTGAAGGTGGATTTTGTGAGGGAGCATATGATTTATGCATGTAGGGATTTGCCTAGCGTAACCATAGTTGGGGGAGATTTTAATTGTGTCATCAGGGAAAGGGATGTAGAGCCACGGGGAGGGGGTGTGTTTTGCAGGCTATGAGGGACTTAGGTGTGTAGGTTTGAAGGATGTTATTGGGGTAGGAGGGGCGGGAGAGCATACATTTGTTAGAAGAGGGTATGGGGCTAGGCTAGATAGAATTTATGTAACGGGGAGTGTGGTGGTGGGTGCGGTTAAATATTTAGATGTGGGTTTTACAAATCATCAGGGAGTGTTGGTGGAGGTGGAATGGTCGGGTGTGGTACGGTGGGGTAAGGGGTATTGGAAATTAAACGTTCAGCTTTTGAGTGGTGAGGGTAGACGTGTGGAATTTAGTGATTGGTGGGGAGGGTTGTGGGAGGGGAGGTTGCAGGGGGCTCTGGTGGATTGGTGGGTGGAGGTGGGTAAGAGGGGCATTAAAGGATACTATCAGAGATTGGGCAAAGAAGAGGTAGGATGGCGTTATGGCATGCAAAACTACTTGGAGGGATTATTGACGGACTGTTACTTAAGAGGAGGTCACAGACTAACTGAGGAAATACGGACATTGAAGGAAAGGTTGTGGTTGCTGCAGAATGAGAGTTTTGGGGCATGCAGGATGAAAGCAGGCTTGGATGACGTGTTATGGGGGGATAAACCCTCCAAATATGTATTGGGTAAGTGTAGGAAGCGAAAGGATAGGATGACAGTGGAGTGCTTGGAGGTGGATGAAGAATTGGAGAATTATGATAAAGGAATGCGGATTTGTACCACAGAGGGTATGAACGTGTATGTGGATAAGTGGTTTGCCAAGCATATGTGTCGCAAAGGGGTGAGTGTGATGAACAAGGATTTAATATTAGGGGGAATCGTGGAGAGGTTGGGACGAAGTGAGCGGAAGGAGTTGGAGGGGATGATCAGTGAAGGGGAGGTGTGGGAGGTGGTGAATGGGTTAAGTAGAGGTAAGGCCCCTGGAATAGATGGTATAGCGAATGAGTTTTATAAGGAAAATTGGAACATCATGAGGGACTGTTTGGTTGGTGTGATGAATGGGATGAAAGAGGACGGGGTGATGGGTAGGGATATGGGATTGGGAGTGGTGGTTCTAGTACGGAAGGGGAAGGTAGGAGATACTTTGAGGAATTGCAGACCTTTGGTACTAATGAATTCTGATTATATAATATTTGCAAAGATTCTAGGTAACAGATTAAAAAGGGTGTTGGGGAGGGTGATTGAGGTAGGACAGAGGGGGATTCCAGGTAGGGGAGTGGTGGTGGGTCATGAGTACATTAAGGATTTCATTGAAAGTGTGGAAGGGGGAGGGGTACTAGCATTAGATTGGCAGGGGGCGTATGATAGTGTAGAGAGAGAGAGCATGTACGAAATCATGGAGCGACAGGGGTTCGGTGTGGAAGTGATGAGTTGGATCAGAGCTTTATATGAAGGGGCATGTGTTAGGGTACAATTGAACGGTAGATTGGGTGGGGTGGTGCAGATGGAACGGGGTTTGTGGCAGGGATGTTTTCTGTCGCAAATTCTGTTTGCATGTGTTCAGGATCCGTTTTACAGATTGGTGGGGGGGGGGTGGTGGTGGTGAGGGGATCATGAATATTGGGGGGTATGTGGACGACACTACGGTGCTGGTATGGCAGGAGAAGGGGCTGGGGCATGTAGGGAACAGTATAGGCACATTTTGTAAGGCAACTGGAATGAAGGTGAACGGGGCAAAATCACTGCTGTTGGAGGTGGGTAATTGGGTGGGAAGGGGGTTGGGTAGAAGACACGGTTGGAATGTGACTGACACAGTGAAAATATGTGGAATAGTGTTCACTGGGAATCGGGACGTGATGAGAGAGGTAAATTCAGGGACTGTAGTGCAACGGGCAATGGAGCGTATAAATGGTTGGCGTGTGGGTGAGCTCACGTTGAGGCAGAGGGTCATTGCGGTAAACACAATGATTTACAGTAGGATTTGGTTTGTAGCTAATATTTATCCTTTATTGAGGTGGGATGTGGAAGGGCTGGAGCGTAAAGTATTTTGGTTCATCTGGGCTAATGGTAGACATTGGTTATGGAAGGATATAGTTAGGAAGGAAATATTATTGGGGGGGTTGGGTCTGATTTGGCTGGAGAAGAGGTTGATGTGCATGTATGTGAAACGTTGTGTGATGAGGAGGGGGTGGAGGGACCGGGGTGGAGGGAGTGTTGAGAGATTTGGGTGAATGGTGGGAGGGCAGGGATCTGGTACAGTGCAGGGATTGGCTCCGCAATATGATGGTCATAAAGGAACCGCAAAATTTAAAAGTAGCTGTGCTTATGAGGTTAGGAGGTAGGGTGGGGGTGCTGGAGGGGAGGCTATATATCCAGTTTATGACTGGAAAGGAATTTGGGGGTTCCGGGAATTACGTTTATCGGGAATGGATCGTGAGCTGATGTATAGGTTTCTACATGGGGCGGTTGCAGCAAGGGAGATTTTATTCCGAATGGGGTGTGTGAAAGATGGGGGTTGTGAGAGGTGTGGCAAGCCGGAGACCGTCTTGCATGCCATATATTTTTGTGAAGCATTGGAAGGGGTAAGGTGGTGGATGGGATGGGTTTTGAGGAAATTGGGGGGAGGGGGAGTACCTTTGTTAAGGGCAATTTTCTTGGATTTGGGGGGTGTCATAGGGACAAAAAGGGTTTAATGTACTGCATGGTGGATTTTGTTTGTGTGTCATGGAAATTGAGAGAGGTGGGCATTCGGGAAAGAATAAAGGCGGTGGCGGCTCATATATATCGAACCAAGTGTCGGAATCGTTTGCTATATGGGAAGGGTTGGGATTCTGTATTTTCGGAGGATTACAGATCATTAAGTGTCAAGGGGCTATTGAGAGGTTTGGAGGGGTTTGAGTGGGCTTGACCTGTAGGGTTGGGGTCTAGGGGAAGGGGATGTGTTTGTTTTTAGGAGATAGGGACGTGTGATTGGAGAAAGAGGGGGAGGGAAGATGGGGGGGTATTATTTTCTTTGGGTGATGGTTGACATTCTATGCTGTGACAAGTGACGTTAGGGTTTTGGGTAGTGGATGAGATGTATGAAGGGGTGGAATGGATGTTGGTGAAGTTGGTAAGGTGGGGGGGAGTCAGGGGTTGTACATGGGTTTGGCTGGTCCTCTGAAGCCGGGGAGGGAGGGGGAGTGTGTTTGGGTTGTAACTGGTGTGAATGTGTTGGGGGTTGGTTTGTACTTACCAGTAGATGGTAAGGGTAACTGAAACATGTTGTGGTTACCATGAATTTCGATTTGTAATTTACTTTTGAATATACTCTGTGGCAGGTTGATGGTATTCTGATAGGACATCAGGTATGCACCACACTTGTTGTAGGTCATGAATTTACACATGTATAAGTGTAGTTAGTATTAATACAACTTATAGAGTTAAAAGTAATAGATGCTAATTGTGTTTGTATTCATTTTTACATAATTGTGTGTATAGAGGTTTGTTGTGGCTATGAAAGCCAAAATTTGTGGTTAGGTGTGAAGTTATTAGGATACTTTTGTTAAATGTAACCTCATGCACATAGAGCTTACAGTTTATAAGGTTAATGCAAATTGTTAGGTGGAGAGGGGGGGTCTCTTATTGGGATTTGTGGCATAGGTAGGATGCATGTCCTTAATGCTTTGTAAGGACGATTCATATCTGTTTATGGTAAAAATATTACTAGGAATTATATCGGTGTCGGGTCTCGGCACTGGGTGTACATTTTGTTGTATGTTAATTTTATCACCTTGCACGCAGTTCGTATTGAGCTGTTGTTTGTGACATAGCATTTATTTCCATTGATGTTGGAAAGGTTACTCACTGTTAATGTTCTTTGCGTTTATACACATTTGATTGTTTTGAGTTTGTATATGTATTACATGTACCGAAAAACTAATAAAATGTAAAAAAAAAAAAAAAACCTCTCTTTCATGATCATTCACTCCATCACTGTCTTGCCAGAGGTATGCTTACACTACAGTTACAAAACTGCAACATTAACACCCCTCCTTCAGAGTGCAGGCACTCTGGAATACTTCGAGACTGTTCTTCTTCCCACTATTGATGTACGTCCTTCACTCTGGCTCCGCTAGGTAGATGACATCTTTGCTCTTTGGCCTCATGACTTAAGTCTCTTCCAACCATTTCTTGATGCTCTTAATAGTCTTGCTCCTTCCATTAAGTTTAAAGCTGATTGGGAATCTAATTCTTTGCTTCCTTTCCTTGATGTTCATGTCCATCGCTCAGTTACAGGTTTTGCCTTCTCCGTGTACCGCAAGCCTATGCACAGTGGCATGTATATTCACTACTTTTCTTATCATGCTTCCTCTGTCAAGAAAAGTGTTCTTATCTCCCTCTTTCTCCGTGCTCTCCGCATTTGTGATCCTCAGTTCCTTGAAGCAGAAATTTCTACTCTTCACAATTCATTTTCCCGTCTTGGCTACCCTTCCCATTTCATATACTACTCTGCTTTCTCTCGTGCCAAACGGACTTTCTTCTCTCCTAAACCCCCTACTCCTGGGAACTCTCCTGTCCTCTGCCTTCCCTACATCTCTGGTCTCTCTAATCTCAACAACTCTCTCCGTTCCTTAGACATTAAACTTACCTTTCGCCAGACTAACACTCTTCGCACTAATCTAGTTCATACCTCCCCTCCCTCTATAGATTCTACTGGTGTCTACTCTATTTCTTGCTCCTCCTGTCCTCTTCAGTACTTTGAAGAAACTGGCCGATCTCTTTCTGACAGACTTTGGGAGCACAAAAATAGTGTTAGTCTTGCCGACACCAATAATGCTCTTTTCCTATTGATTGGTCTTCTGCTAAAACTGTCTACCCTACGTCTAACTTTCACAGTCGCCGTCTGGTTGAATCCTCCCTTATACACAACTTTCCCTGTATGAATCTTAGCCCTGGCTTTGTCTCTGTAGATGCTTTCCTCTCCCATTACATTGTTAAATGCTCCAAACTTCAGAACACCCGTGACTTAACCTGATTCCTTCCCCTTCTATCTTTTCCACCTTCTCCTCTTTCTTTCTCCTCTGTATTTCTCCTTGTATTTGTCCTTCTTTATTTTATTTTCATCATTTTTTTCCCCTCTGTGTTCCTGTCCTTACCCTATGCGGGCCGCCAGCTGTATTGCAGTGCTCCTCTCTCCCAGAATATGACTGACTCCACTACTACTACTTCCACTACCAATACGACTTCCTCTATTAGTCCACCACTCTCATGTGCCCTCCCCTGCCTGCTGCCGATAAATACCCCTTCTACCTGTTCTGTGTGTTAGTGTGACTTTGTAAATGGTCCAAGTCGTACCGAAACGTCGTCGCAAGTTCCTCTCTCTTATGTGTGTGACTGATATATTCATGACTAATATACTCATCCAACTGTTATAGTAATGTAACTTCTTTAATTACTGAAACTAATATATTCACGTGACTAATATATATTAATAGGCAGAATTATATTAATAAGCAGAATATATAATAATATGCAGAATTCCTTACGTAAGATTGTATTCCAGAGAGTACTCAAAACCCCTTTTCGGCACTTAACATCATCTGATACTAATGTAAATAAGAGATTCATTATACTGCCCTATGGCAAAAGGAGCACTACTGAATCAGTCAATAAATGCAGGTAAGAATAATAGTCTGGAGATAATTCCGTCAACCATGGTACATGCATTTACATTAATTGTATAGAAAGTAGTGTCTGAAATTCAGATATTTCTATTTACTAATATAATATTCTTCTCTTCTAACTTCATTATTATATCTCAGTGTATTTTAAACTTTGTTCTATCCGTAATTTTATTATATCCCGGGGATCCTTTGGTATATCCCTGTGGATTCCCATGGATTAAAGAACTGATTTAAGGCGATTGGACCGATTGCTCCCAATTGGGCCCCGCGCCTAAGGGAGCCCCGCGCTAGAGTGTAATCTACTCTCTTCTTGTAGGTTCGCCGGTACTGCCGGCCCGGGTCTTCTCCACATGGTGACCCGGCCGATCTACTCTCGGCTTGTCAAGTACACACAACACGAAGTATAAAAAAAGGGGCTTTGGATATAATATGTTGACGAATTTCCACGAAAGCGGTGGCGAAGTTGACCGATGGGGTGGCAATTGTACTCGACATTTGATTATAGGAAAAAAGGGATTAAAACTCGAACGAAACAAAATAAAACCACCCAGGCACATGTAGGCTTACATGTATGCAAATTTATATACATGTAGGATTACATGTATGCAATTTTATATTAAAATGTAACTTACATCTGTTTGGTCTATTAACTCGCATGCATTTTTTAAGCGCACAGTTTGATTGTTTTCCATACATGGGGCCCACCAAAGTTGTTTCTTATTGGGCCCGCACCTCGTAAGGCCGGCTCTGGGAACTGTCATACATGTAACAGAGGGATGCTCTACCTGAAGTAACAGCGGGATGCTCTACCTGAAGTAACAGCGGGATGCTCTACCTGAAGTAACAGCGGGATGCTCTACCTGAAGTAACAGCGGGATGCTCCACCTGAAGTAACAGCGGGATGCTCCACCTGAAGTAACAGCGGGATGCTCCACCTGAAGTAACAGCGGATGCTCCACCTGAAGTAACAGCGGGATGCTAAACCTGAAGTAACAGCGGGATGCTCCACTTGAAGTAACAGCGGATGCTCCACCTGAAGTAACAGCGGATGCTCCACCTGAAGTAACAGCGGATGCTCCACCTGAAGTAACAGCGGGATGCTCCACCTGAAGTAACAGCGGGATGCTCCACCTGAAGTAACAGCGGGATGCTCCACCTGAAGTAACAGCGGGATGCTCCACCTGAAGTAACAGCGGGATGCTCCACCTGAAGTAACAACGGGATGCTCCACCTGAAGTAACAGCGGGATGCTCCACCTGAAGTAACAGCGGGATGCTCTACCTGAAGTAACAGTGGGATGCTCCACCTGAAGTAACAGTGGGATGCTCCACCTGAAGTAACAGCGGGATGCTCCACCTGAAGTAACAGCGGGATGCTCCACCTGAAGTAACAGTGGGATGCTCCACCTGAAGTAACAGCGGGATGCTCCACCTGAAGTAACAGCGGGATGCTTCACCTGAAGTAACAGTGGGATGCTCCACCTGAAGTAACAGCGGGATGCTCCACCTGAAGTAACAGTGGGATGCTCCACCTGTAGTAACAGCGGGAGGCTCCACCTGAAGTAACAGCGGGATGCTCCACCTGAAGAGGGACATACACCAGGCTAGCTTGTAGGCTTCAGGTTTGCAGGTTGAATTGGAACTCCCTGATCAGAGTTAATGGGGATAGATCAAAGTTGATAGCTGGAAGCAAATATGAACGTCACAACCTCTAGCTGCCAGAGCATTCGTTGAGCTCATAGAGTACTCATGCAAGTGAAATGTAAATATTAGATCCTTATTAACTTGACAATGTTTAGGTAATGGATCTATTCACATATGACAATGTGAATAGATCCAATTTTTAATTTTTTTTTTAAATGCAATTAGAATTCATTTTGATATATGAAATTATTAATTACATGGTGAAAATATGCATGAATCTAACAGCGAACACCAAATTAAACCCAATTATCGCTATTATGTGGTAGGGACGAGTATTGCTATACTTTGAGTTTAATGTATTATTTGTATTTTTAAGTCCAAAATAAACAATTAGTTTGACTCATTATTTACCTTCCTAGCAAAATGCACGTAGCAATGGCTAAGATAATAATACAAGGAGTCACAATTGACGGCTCTTTGTATAACAAGATGGCCTCCATCTCAATCATCAAAATTTTTTGAACTGCTAATTTTTGAGAATCTCTTACCACTACCTACGTACGAGAGACTTTCATGCTTTTATCCAACATGTCACATAAAATTCCTTAATCCTCACACACCTACCTATCCCTCTATCCATCCACACATCCACCCATCCCTCTCTCCACCCACACACCTACCCATCCCTCTATCCACCCACACTCCTACCCATCCCTCTATCCACTCACACACCTACCCATCCCTTTATAGGTCAGAGTTTTGGTCAGAAAACTGGCAGAGGCAGTTCAAGCAGACAGTGGCGAAGTCCTCATCCTGTGTAATAAAACCTGAAAAGTGTATAATGCAGAACTTGGTAAAATTGTAACTGAAAAGAATTTTGCAGTCCTAATTAGAAAAAAAAATTGTCAGAAGCAAGGCCAGTGGATTTCTTGAATTTACATCAAGACGTTTAAGTAACAAAAGACACATATTAACAAATTAATAAATCGTATAAATTCATAAATGGATCGTAATTTAGATTACGACGTGCAGTTCTAGAATAAATAAAATGAACGAAGGATAACAAAGTTAATCTGCTGTTTAAGGACTTTGTCGTACGAAACACAAATTAGCTCTTAAACTATACTATCGTGAATAGACATGATTATGGTGAAAAAGTGGGAAAGAGGTTTAAATAAGGAGATATTCGAATAAATAGATTTAAGTATAATAAATTCAGATTTAGATAATATATAAAAAAGTATTGGTCTGGGAACTGATTTGTGTTATCGTAGAACAACCTGCCAAGTAGCGTTATTGAACCTAATAACATAATAACCTGAAAAAAATTACTTTACTTACTTAATGTCATGTATAGCTTTAAAAAGATATTAAACAAACAAATGAGTGAGAATGGTTGGGTTGGAGTAGGACCTGCCGAAAAGGAGCAATAGGTCAATTGTACTGCTCCATATTTCAAACGCTCTTTTTATGGTGGTAGTCCATGAAAGAAATGCAGTGTAACGAGCCACTTAACACTAGGGATATGGAAAGGATCTGCAATGAGATGAAGTTAAAATCAAATTCTGAAAAGTGAGTGAATCTGTAAAATCTTTGGCAAATCCAACTCAATGTTAAGGTCAGAGGAAACGTCAAAAAAACAATAAATTCTCAACAGAAGACGTCAAGGAGAAATTAAAAATGATAATTTTTCCTCGACGGAACCAGAGATGATAGCAGTTGGTGAGTCTTCTGACATTCGCTAATTACACTTTGTGAAGAGTCTTTGTAGAAAAATAATAGTCAAGAGCTGAAAAAACATAAGCTCCAGCTTTTGCTGCTAAATACCGGATAATAAGTCCTCGACTCTGCTTAGAACCAAACATTATGTACTAAACAATGATATGTACCACACACTTAGTACTAAACGCTGATCTGATAAGTATCAGACACAATATTGGTTAATGCCAGACATAAATATCAAATATTGCTAAATACCAGTCATAGTGTACTAGATACTGTTAAGTATCATGCACAACACTGCTAAGTGGCAGACAGTGCTAAACAGCAAACTTGCTATGTACCAGACATTTCTAATTACCACAGACATTGCTAGGTAACGGACTGCTAAGTACCAGAAACTGCAAAGTAAAATACACAAATTATTTAACGCAGCTAAATAACAGACACTACTAAGCCGCTGTTGAGTACAAAACACTGCTAAATCACTCTCACACATTAAATAATGCCGAAGGAGACTCGAACCTACGAACCTTGGGACAAGGTAGGCAGTACTCTACTCACTATACCACACTGATCCAATACTTTGGCACTCAGGTACGCTAGACGTTTTGGTCCAAAGCAGCCAGCATTCAAAAAGAAGACTTTGAAATTTTCATCTCATGCCAAAGCCACCTTCCTGAATGCTGGCTGCTTTGGACCAAAATGTCTAGAGTAGATGCGTGCCAAAGTATTGGACCAGTGTGATATGGTGAGTAAAGTACTGCTTACCTTGTCCCAAGGTTCGTAGGTTCCAGTCTCCTTTGGCCTGAGATTAGTGTTTGTGTATATATATATATACACATATGTCGTACCGAATAGGTAAAACTAGTCAAATAGCAAGAACTCATTCATTTAAAATTAAGTTCTTTCCAAAATTTTCTCTTATACGTTAAGATATATATATTTTTTAATTTATGTTAATGTAAAAAAATAATAATTTTGTACCAAAGGAACCTTAGAAAACTTACCTAACCATTTTATAACAAGCGCAATTTAATTTAGCCTAATCCAAATATAAATATATTTTAGATAAGTTTACAATAATTTAACAATAAACAAACACAATGAAATACATATTTTTCGTTAGGTGTATACAATAATTTCGCAAAAGTCATTCTGAACATAACCAAAAAAATATATTGCATTGCGGATGTTTATTATTAAATTATTTTAAACTTATCTAAAATATATTCAATTGATATAGGCTGAATTAAATAAACAAACACAATGAAATATATTTTTTTCATTAGGTTCTGAATGATTTTTGCGAAATTATTGCATACACAAATTTTCGATTGCTTTATTCGGCAAGAAGAGTGTTTCTATTTAGACCCAAATAACAAGTATTACCTATTCGGCACGACACACACACAGCCTAGTGTCTAATCGACATGTGCCTAAGACAAAATTGTAACACACACACACACACACACACTATATATATATATATATATATATATATATATATTTTTTTTTCAACAAGTCGGCCGTCTCCCACCAAGGCAGGGTGACCCAAAAAGAAAGAAAATCCCCAAAAAGGAGATACTTTCATCATCATTCAACACTTTCACCACACTCATACATAATCACTGTCTTTGCAGAGGCGCTCAGATACGACAGCTGAGAATAGTCAGTCCCAGCTGTCACTATCCCAGACCCCTCCTTTAAAGTGCAGGCCTTGTACTTCCCATTTCCAGGACTCAAGTCCAACTAAATCAATTAACTGGTTTCCCTGAATCCCTTCACAAAATGTTACCCTGCTCACACTCCAACAGCTCGTCAGGTCCCAAAAACCATTCGTCTCCACTCACTCCTATTTAACATGCTCACACATGCTTGCTGGAAGTCCAAGCCCCTCGCCCACAAAACCTCCTTTACCCCCTCCCTCCAACCTTTTCTAGGACGACCCCTACCCCGCCTTCCTTCCCCTACAGATTTATACGCTCTCCAAGTCATTCTACTTTGATCCATTCTCTCTAAATGACCAAACCACCTCAACAACCCCTCTTCAGCCCTCTGACAAATACTTTTAGTAACTCAACACCTTCTCCTAAATTCCACATTCCGAATTTTCTGCATAATATTTACACCACACATTGCCCTTAGACAGGACATCTCCACTGCCTCCAGCCTCCTCCTCGCTGCAGCATTTGCAACCCATGCTTCACACCCATATAAGAGTGTTGGTACCACTATACTTTCGTACATTCCCTTCTTTGCCTCAATGGATAACGTTTTTTGTCTCCACAGATACCTCAACGCACCACTCACCTTTTTTCCTTCATCAATTCTATGGTTAACCTCATCCTTCATAAACCCATCTGCTGACACGTCAACTCCCAAATATCTAAAAACATTTACTTCTTCCATAATCCCTCTCTCCAATGTGATATCCAATTTTTCTTTATTTAAATCGTTTGATACCCTCATCACCTTACTCTTATCTATGTTCACTTTCAACTTTCTACCTTTACACACCCTCCCAAACTCGTTCACTAACTTTTGCAACTTTTCTTTAGAATCTCCTAAAAGCACAGTATAATCAGCAAAAAGTAACTGAGTCAACTCCCATTTTGTATGTGATTCCCCATAATTTCATCCCACCCCTCTCCCCAACACCCTAGCATTTACTTCTTTTACAACCCCATCTATAAATATGTTAAACAATCATTGTGACATTACACATCCCTGTCTAAGACCTACTTTTACAGGGAATTAATCTCCCTCTCTCCTACACACCCAAAAAAATGAGGCATCACTATCCTAATAAAAACTCTTTACAACATTCAGTAACTTACTACCTATTCCAAACACAACATCTGCCACATTGCTCCCCTATCCATTCTATGATATGCCTTTTCTAAATCCATAAAAGCAATGAAAACTTCCCTACCTTTATCTAAATACTGTTCACATATATGCTTCAATGTAAACACATCTGTTCTCTGTCTTCTAATTCTTTCAATAATAACCCTACCATACACTTTACCTGGTATACTCAGTAAACTTATTCCCCTATAATATTTACAATCTCTTTTGCCCCCCTTCCCTTTATATAAAAGAACTATTCATGCTCTCTGCTGGCCCTTATTAAGCAAAAATACCAACCACTCCAACACTATATCCTCCCCTGCTTTTAACATTCCTGACATGATCCCTTTCAGTTCCAGCTGCTTTACCCCCTTTCATTCTGCATAATGACTCACGCACCTCCCCCACATTCACATTCTGCTCTTCTTCACTCCTAAAAGATGTTATACCTCCGTGGTCAGTGCTTGAAATTACCGCCTCCCTTTCTTCATCAACATTTAAAAGTTCCTCAAAATATTCCCGCCATCTACCCAATACTTCCAGCTCACCATCTACTAACTCCTCTATTTGGTGTTTGACTGACAAATCCATTCGTTCCCTAGGCTTTCTTAACCTGTTTATCTCACTCCAAATTTTTTTTCTTATTCTCAGCAAAATTTCTTGACAGTGCCTCTCCCACTCTATCATTTGCTTTCCATTTGCACTTTCTCACTACTTTCTTCACCTTTCTTGTACTTTCCACATACTTTGCTCTTCTTATATCACTTCTGCTTTGTAAAAACCTCTCATAAACTACCTTTTTCTCTTTTATCGCACCTTTTACTTTATCATTCCACCAATCACTCCTCTTTCCTCCTGCACCCCGCACCTTTTTATAGCCACACACACTTCTGCCCCACATTCTAACACTGCATTTTTAAAACTATCTCAACCCTCTTTAACCCCTTAAGGGTGGGGCAAAAGGGGTTAAGTTGGGAAGAGTGTGGAAAAAGTTGAGGGTTCGGGGGCCCCTGGAACGACACAACAATCAAGATCGAAAGGCAAACCCACGTCAGTGTTTTCAGGTGTATAACACTAAATGTTAATGGGTTGAGGGCTGAAGTTAAAAGAAAGTGGGTAGGGGTGACGTTGAGATGCTATGGAATACAAGTGGGTTTTCTACAGGAGCATAATTTCAGGATAGCTAGGGATTTACGTGTGGATGGGTATGATGTGTATGCAGGGTCATCTTTCAAATTAAAGCATGGGGTTGCAATGGTTATAAATGTTTCAAGCCCCTTTCGGGGAAGGATGTATTGTTAGGGTTGATGGGAAATGGGGTTGCATACGAGTATGCTTCATTGGGGTTTACATGCCGGCAGAATTTTCTAGGACTTTCAAGGATGAGTTTGTGTGGGAAAATTTAATGTATGCACTGGGAGGACTGCCAGCGGTTGTGCTCGTGGGAGGTGATTGGAATTGCGTCATAAGATGTAGGGATGTAGAGCCTAGAGGCGTGTGGGGTGTGTTGGGGACTCTACGGGACGTATTGAATGGGGCAGGTTTAAAGGACATGGTGGGGGGGGAGTTGGTGGAGAAAACATTTTTTAGACATGCATATGCTGCCCAATTGGATATAATTTATAGGTCAGATATGGTGAGAGTTGGGAGCATACGCATGATCACAGGGGAGTTATAGAAGATGTGCATTGGGACGGGGCAGTGAAGTGGTTTGGGATCTTTTGGAAGCTGAATGGGAAGTTACTCTGTTGGATCATCTGTTTTTACTGGTGGAAGGGTTTGGAGGAAAATAAATGCCTGGTGAAAATGGAAAGACTTAAAAAATTAGTGGGAAAAAATGGAAAAGTAAATCAGCGGTTATATGAAATTGGGAAAGGGGGAGGTGTGTTGGTCATATGGTTTGCAAAAGTATGTAGGGGTTATTAGGAGCATGCTATGAAAGACAAGGAGGGGTTGTTTAAAAGGGAAGTCGGGAGTTAAAAAAATAAGCTGGATTATACATAAAAGGCGGTTCGTGCTAATGTAAAGGGGGGCTGGAAGATTTTTTTTGGGGTGACCAGCTGTCAAGATGTATTAAATAGGTGTAGGAAGAAAAGGGGGGAAGAGTATGCGTGGGTTTGTCTGGCCTTGGACAGGGTATGGGTGTAGTGTGGCCTTGTGTAGTGGCCTTATCCTCGTAGTGTTTGATATGCTCCCTAGCCGTGAAAGGTCAAGTGGATTGTTTGACTATTCCTTATTGGAATTGCATGATTGTGGAAACCTTGAGGTGGAAGTGTGTTTCGTGGTATGCATGATGTACGGTATGGTAAGTCTTTATATAGTGCAATGAGAGCACTACATGGGCGACAACAGAGCTGCAGATTCGTTAAAGTGGGAGCTTGTTGTATGTTAAGCAAAGCTCTTATGAAGGTGTATCATTCTTCTGGTTGGTAATCCTATGTAACGTGTGGAGAATTTCACTGGATGTCTAGGGCCTATTGTACGGCATTCGGTGTGGCTTATAATTTATATATATTATACCAAATAAATAGGTACCGGATAGAGCATAAAGATGAGGTGCTGTAATAGGGATTCACATTGTAATAAACATTAAGAGTCATATACGAAGGAAGGGTGTTAATGTTGCAGTTTTATAACTGTAGTGTAAAGCCTGCTGGGTTCGCAAAAGCACCCCTCTGGCAAGACAGTGATGGAGTGAATGATGATGAAAGTTTTTCTTTTCGCCACCCTGCCTTGTGGAATCGGCCGATGTGTTAATAAAAAATAAAAATAAGTATAAACGTACAGTATTTCCTATAAGGTTTATTATTTATATTATGATTCCTGTTATGAATTGTTGTATAAAAATTTGTGTGTGTGGATATTATTTCATCATATAATTGTCTTGGAGTATAAACAGTGAAAGTTAAAGATAATGAATGGAGGAGTGGAGAAGAGACTTTGTGAAATAGTAAAAAAATATGGTATAGAGGTTTTGGGCCTGCATTAGTATTATGTATTAGGTTAGGTACATATTTCGTATGATATATGATATACCTTGTTCAGAGTTTCAAAGATTCATACTTGTCCATTGTTGTAATTGTGAACATTGTAATCTGGTTATGCCATAATGCGTATCAATTATATGGACATATATGCTAGTTTATATGATGTTCTGACAGGTAAGGCAATGGGGTAGGGAGGGGGGGGATGTTATCCTTATAAACGAAGGAATTAGGTACAGGTTTAGGACCCAAAATAGTATTATGTGTTGGTTAGATATATTTTTGCATTCTTACCAGTTGCACTCTTGTCACGAAGTGTATTAAGATGTTTCATGTGTATCTTACTTTACATATAAGCAATACACATTGTTTGTATGTGATATATGTGCTGCTGTTAGTCATACAGGGTTCAAGGGAATAATTAAGTCATGTATCTAGAGTGTCATGTCTTATGGCACCTGGTGGTGCGGGCAATAATCCATTGATGTAATAAATTGTTATGAAAAATGTTTAATAAAATATTAAAAACAAAATAACCCGCTAATAACCCAGTGAAGCCTTTTCTGTCATCCTAGAGATCACATTCACCCTGTTGACTGGTCCTCCAAAAAATTGTCTACCCTACTTCTAGCCTTCCACCGTAGCAGTCTTGTTGAAATATCCCTTTATATACAACTTTCCTTGCATGAATCTTAATCCCGACTTTGTCTTTCTCATTACAATGTTAAATACTTCAAATTTCAGAACACTTGTGACTTGATCTGATCCTTTTTCTCCTTTCCTACCTCCCTCTTCTTCTTTCTTTGTGTGTTTTGACCTCGTCAGTTTCCTCAACCCTCTAGAGCTTGCGCCTTTTCTTGCCCTTAGTCTGACCCCACTTCTACCTCTTACTACGTCTTCCCCTCCATTGCTCTACTTCTGCTATTACCATTGCTATTTCCTCCCTTTACCCTTCACTTCCCTATCTCTTGTGCCACTTACTACTCACACGATTATCGCAATGAATGACTAATAACACTACAACTTATTTGCATAAATCAAAAATGTTCACGGTAAAATGGAGGCAACAAATGAATCTTTAAATGAGTTAGTCTTTTCTATAATTGGTTCAGTAATGAGCTTATAAATAGCTATATAACTCATTCTGGTAACGGTAATTTAATTGCAGGCTTTTATAAATAGATATGGCACGCAGGTAAATAGCCGGATAGATGGATAGTATAATGGATAAAAAAGTAGGACAGACAAGAATTACGAAAAGCAAAATTTTTAAGGTAGTTAATAGTAAATATAGCTGAATATTTCACACTCTTATTTTTCTTATTCTTCTTCTACTCCTTCTTCTTCTTCTTCTTCTTCTTCTTCTTCTTCTTCTTCTTCTTCTTCTTTCTTCTTCTTCTTCTTATTTATTATTATTATTATTATTATTATTATTATTATTATTATTATTATTATTATTATTATTATTATTATTATTATTATTATTATTATTATTATTATTATCATTGCCTTCACAGGCAAGAGCTAAACCTGGAGACAGTGAAGAAAGTTTAATTTTGAAAGTTATTCTGTACATAAGTTTTAAGAGGAGGTGTACCGTGTCTTAGCCTTGATGAATATGAACTGAACTGCAAAATACCATTGGATGTCGACACGACTCGCCATCAGTTAAGATTCTCATCTGGCGTTGCATTTGTGTCATATTCATCAACTTGTCGATACTGTATAGCATTAATTTAATGATAATGTAATAAAAATATTGTAGAGGAAATGTGAAACAAAAAATATAAATTCGAAATATTGATAAAAATAACACGCTAGGAAAGATAAAAATGAAAAATGGAAAATCTAGCTAAAATAGATGGCAAAACAGTTGAGAGTATTCTCCTAAATTTAGCATAGTGAATACAAGAAATTTAAGTTTTGACTGTTATCATCGAAGACCATACTGACACTGTTGGGATTTATGTAAATCAGTAGGAAGTTGAGAAGTAATATAAGTGAACTTGGAAGAAGAATTTCACAATACGGAATGTAGCTCCAGAGAATTCTTCAATTATGTGAGGGATAAAAATGGAAAAGCATCGATGGAACATTCAACTAACGGCACTGAGAACTGTATACAGTAATGTAGACTCTGCGTCAACACTCAAGAGACTTGTGTATATATTTCCATTTGAACATAGTAATGTCAGTTCCAAACATAGAAATAAAAACCTAAATTTGACAAATAAATATATGAAAACACCCAGGAGAGGCTAAACAAATGAAGTAGAGCCAATGAACAACATCTAGAAATATGAGCTAGTTACCTCTGCTGTTTCATCTTCTCTAGATGTCCAGACCAGTTGAACAACTTCTCCTTAGCCCTATGAATAATACTTCTGATCTCGAAGCTCAGAATTCTCTGCTTAATCATTTCTAACAAATTTACTAGAAATAAACAATAAGGAACCATGGCTAGACGATTCCTCAAATAACCAAAATTTAGAAAATATTTTTATTAGTTTTAGTCGGTCTTTAACCATTATTAAATCGTGAACCATCTGTTTCTAAATTATTTGTTAATTGTACATTATATTACACAATAAATGATAAATTGCACATGTGTCTTACTTATCATTATAGATATATAAAGTGGACAAAAACTTCCAACAAGTTGCATCGAAGATCCCATAGTTAAGAGGAGTCGCCAGAGTGGTTTCTGGTTATGCTGGTATTGTGGCAGAAGACAAAATGTGTCCTAGTGTTTACATAAAACAATTACACAGTTTCCTAAACCAGTCTCAAAACATGGGGATAATATTTTTGGATACACACTAGAAGATCAAAATTAGAAAAGGGCCTTGGAGTTATCCTGAGCAATTTTCTTAGATATACTTAAAATACCTTTTAAGTTAGTAGCAAATCCAGAAGAATGCTAGATATTTCATAATTGTAAACTTCAAGTACAAATCATGACAGAAAAGAGCATATTGGTGTTGGCAAGCCTAACACTATTTTTGTACTCCTTATGTCTGTCAGAAAGAGATCGGCCAGTTTCTCCAAAGTACTGAAGAGGACAGGAGGAACAAGAAAATAGAGTAGACACAAGGAACATCTGTAGAGGGAGGAGAGGTAAGGAACTAGATTAGTGCGAAGAGTGTTAGTCTGGCGAAAAGTAAGTTTGATGTCTAAGGAACGGAGATAGCTACAGATTAGAGAGACCGGAAATGTAGGGAAGGCAGAGGACAGAGAGTTCCCAGAAGTAGAGAGTTTGGGAGAGAAGAAAGTCCGTTTAGCACGTGAGAAGGCAGAGTCTATGAAAGGGGAAGGGTAGCCATTGAAAAGGGGCCACCCAAATCCCTCTCCGCGTTGAAGGCTCTGCTGGGTACCATGTGTCTCATCCGGTCACTTGAGAGAGCAGAGGCTGTTCCTTTGATCTTTCTTCTCTGTTCTGCCAAAAGCCAGGGCAGATAGACGGAGGCGCAAGCAATCCAAGAAAGTGGAGTATACTGAAGGTAAAGCAAACTTGTGCCTCGAACAAAATCTTGCAACGTTTACTGGTCTAGCATTGTTTACAAGATTTACAACGTGGTTATTCATAGTCATTTTGGAGTCAAATTTCACCCCAAGGATATCAACTTCGTCTGAGGAGCAAATGTGACCTCCCATTTTGACCAGGTTGATACATTTGTAAGCTGGTGATTGAAGTAACTTAGAGTAGGTGGCATTTTCTTTCTTGGATAAGTAAATGCCCGGGAGTACAGTTGTCTGCATGTGCATGTGATTCTGGGATGAGATGAAGGTCATTGAAATAGACAATCCATAACAAAGGGCCAAGCACACTAGCCTCCTGTGGAACACTTGAACCAACAGAATGTCTTGCTGACTCCGTCCCGATGAGAACTACGCTTAGAGATCTACCTTGAAGGTAATCACTGAGGGAGGCATAGTGCAGAGCCGGAGATTTAGTGTTTGCAGTTTTGCCGGTGAGTCCCTTGGTGCTATACCCAGTCGAAAGCAACAGCAATGTCCAGTGCTACTACAACAGTTGACTTTGGATTCTTTCCAGTGACTGGTACCACTTAATGGAGAGGTTTAACAACAGATCAGCATCAGAGTGACCTTTTCTGATGCCATATTGACTGTAACAAAGAAGTGAGTGGTAGTCGAAAAATCGCTGACATCTGCCGTGAGATTATTGTCTTTACAATCTTGCTAGGGACTGGCAGGGAGTGACAATGATCTGTAGTTGCTGGTTTCTGCTCTGTTCTTCTTTTTGTGAATAGGTACTACATTTGCCTCTTTTCATAAAAGAAATCCATTTGCAACTGTCTTAGGCAGTGCTGATAGATGCGAGTTAAAGTGATGCTGTGCGTGCGCTGGTCTGTAATCTTGGACTCATCGTGGTATTTGAGCCCACAGTCTTTGCCTGGTCCAGCGATTTAAGGAGAAGTTACACTTTATCCTGCGCCTTATCGTCACCACTGACAACTTTAACACAGTTCTTCCCACCTGGCCAAGAACTTGCATCATGGCAGCAAAATGTTCGACAAAGAGTTCAGAGAAGGTGATACCCTGCCGATTTAGAGGTGGAATAATTTCATCAAGTCAGTCTTTGACTAAGGACCACCAGGTTTTGCAGCCCACTCTTTTCGTGTGAGCCTCCCATCTAGAGATAGCCACTTTTGAACTTTTCCCATTTACCAACAGGCTTGCCTGTTCAGGTGCCTGTTATAGATAGTGTGATGTCTCTATACCTTCTCCAAGTCATTTACTTATCAGTAGTAGCTCTCTCGACAACGAAGACTGATCCGTAGGCTTCGACACATACTGCTCCATCTTCTTTCTCTCCCCTCCACTTCTTTTCTTCTTTTCTTCACTTTCTTCAAATCCTTGTATAAAGTACATTTTCTTATGATTATTTACTTCTACATTCATTTTCAAAACTTAGGATTCGTTGTAAAAATAAGCCACACTGTTTTTTTCTATTGGTTTGTCCTGATTGGGAAATAATCTTTAGGATTAATAATTATTCTCAAGTTCATATATTATATAAGGCAAGTTTTTCATATTTTTTTTTTAATATTTTCCTCCATATCTAATTAACCATCTCTTTATTTTATATATAATGGACGACTATTTTTTCTCATAAACTCAATAATTTTCATTCCAGTGTTTTCTATAAAATGGAAACACTAGGAAGAATTTAGTGGTAAAGGTAAGAATACTCAGGAAATATAACATATCTCATGTAATCTCAGATAAAATATCAAGAGTGAATGTTAATGGTAAGAATTTAATGTTTTGAAGACTGAGTATGCAAATTAGTGATTAAAACATGATGGCCAAGGGTGTAACAAGGTAAAAAATTATGTTTTTCTAGGTAATCCAAAAGAAAAATTTTATGTCAAGACAAGGCATGCATTTCCCCCAGTAGTACTATGTGTTTTCAAGTGATGGTCTTTACAATATTAATGTTACATCCTATTATTTGTTACTTAGACACAGTAATGGAGAAAAATTCTTATTAATCCTTTAGACAAATCTATTGTTTCACCCTCCAAAGACATGATACTCATTTAATATATTTATGGAGTGACCTTTCAGGCCTTCTGATGACAAATACACCTCCAAATGCACCTTCGAAAGGCATCTCCGAAGACATAGTATGTGATACCGGAAAAATTTGGAGGTTATCGTGGGTTAATTCATAAGAAAAAGCGATTGTATACAAATAAATACCATTAAGACTAGGTTTGCTTAGAAGGACCTTTAGTTCAAGGGGAATACATAATACCTGAAAGATATCACTATATTCTTTAGTTTTCATTTAACCCGTAAGGTAGACAAAATATTAAATTTACAAAGAAAATTGCTTTTAAACACAGAAATTAGTGGTTAAGATAAAGAAGAAAACGCTTTTTAAGCTGCATAGTTTCACTAAATAATGAGTGATTTATCTACCACCATCATTTACCATGTGCAATGTAAGTTTATCCTAGGTGAAACAACAAAATTGTTGTTATATATCATTACTTCTAGAATCTTAATGGTGGTAGTAACTATTATTACACAAAGATCAGAAAAACGCATCTACTTTTTACAGTAAATTTGGTCTTAATCTTTAAAATAAAGAATCTTTTCGGAAAGATTTTTAATTGAAGTTCAATATTTTTAGAATTGCCCGGCCCTCTCTCAAAATCTGATAAATCTCCAAATTCGAAAAAATCTTAGGGTGAAATCCGTTAGAAATGGGATGACTGGATGACTGCCCTCCCACAATCATTTGACAATCAAACTTTTTACCTTATTAATAGATTTCATTCTTTCACAGATTCAAGAATGCTTAAAACTAAGACGCACTACACAACATATATTAAAAATTACAACTCCCAAGGTTTGTTCTTAGCCATTTTGACCATATTTACTTTCATATTACATAATTTGTATTCATTTAAAATTACGACTTTCTCAAAAGCGCTTTTTTTTTTTTTCAACAAGTCGGCCGTCTCCCCACCGAGGCAGGGTGACCCAAAAAGAAAGAAAATCCCTCAAAAAGAAAATACTTTCATCATCATTCAACACTTTCACCACACTCATACATAATCAATGTCTTTGCAGAGGCTTTCAGATACGAGCTGGCACAACCTCTTCATCTTATTAACTTTAGATGAAGTCTTTCATATAACTCAAGTAAAAGAACTCACACCAGGGGCGACACCAAAATTATTTTGGTAGTCAAGGAGTGTCTGTCTGGTTGGAAGGAGGCTATGAAACTTATTTTGAAGCATCGTTAGTATTATTGTTTTTATTATTCGGGAGAGTTTTTCGGCTTCACAAGACTTCATTTGTTCATCCACAGGTTATAAATAAATATATATCTCTCACTAACTTTTACTTCTATATATCATTTTCCTGTTCATTGTTTGTGTAAATCATTTTCGATATAAGCTTCCAATGTTGTTGATTTTACCAGCAGAGTAAGATACTCAAATCATAGTTTCGCTTAAATAACCTTTTAGTAAAGTTTCATGATATTATTTTCCAGTACATATACTAGATTGTCCATCGACAAGTTCATTTTGCATCTATGTTGTTGTTCTTTAATGGTTCTGATCCCTCAATATTGCTACGTCTTTACGAGAGAGATGCTTCAGAGTTTCACAAAAAAAGTCTGCCAACAAGACCTTCCTCTGTTTTACAGGTAATACAAATTTTCCCAAAATTTTCAGACAACTTACATAGAGTCGCTCACACGTCAATGAATCATGTTAAAATACAAATTAGATAAGAATTAAGATAGATGAGCAAGATTACTTGCAAGTGCAGATAATATAGATATTATTGCTATAATGTACACACCTGGTTCAACTTGAAAAATAAAGTCAAGAGGAAGGGTGGTGGAGTGGCGATGTATGTCAGAGATCATTTAAATTGTTGTGTTAGACAAGATATAAGATTAGAAATATCGGACACATAATCTGTTTGGCTACAGTTTCTCGAAGGTCGTGAAAATTAATTTTTGTGTGATTTATAGGCTCCCAAACTTGATAGGGAGTGCGTAGGCTCTATGGAACGAAATTCATAAGGCGTCTAGATATGAAAATGTTGTAAAAGTTATCAGATTTTTAACTTTAGACAAATTGATTGGTTCAATGTGACAGGAAACTTGAACTTTCTTGATACGGTTCAGGACTGCTTTTTAAAACAGTTTGTGACAGAACCAACTAGAGGAAACAACCTCTAGCCAACAAAGAATCACTAGTTAATAATCTTGAGGTTAATGATGAGCTTGGGGAAAGCGATCACAAATCACTTAGATTCAATATATCATGGAATTACCCAGATAACTGCAATCAAGTCTCTGTCGCAGATTTCAGCTTGACCGACTTCATGGGGCTGAGAAATTACCTGGGTGGGGCTAGCCTGGGATGACCTGACTATGAGTCAGGTAGGTAGGGTTGGCTGCCGATATGACGTGTTTCAGAGCATAGTTCTAGCTACCCAGACAACTCTTGTTCCGAGTAGGAAATTAGATCTAACAAAAATGATCCCAAATTATCAAACATTGATTGAAGCATCTCATTGGTCA
Source organism: Cherax destructor (assembly GCA_009830355.1). NCBI lineage: Eukaryota > Metazoa > Arthropoda > Malacostraca > Decapoda > Parastacidae > Cherax > Cherax destructor. Next base: position 3,047 of record WNWK01010697.1, on the reverse strand, counting down.
AAAGAGAGGCATATATAGGCGTATCAAAAGAAGGGAAGAAGAGGGGGGAAGGGCAGCTAAGAAATCAACATATTCAATTAAAGAGAGAAATAAAAAAAGGAATAAGAAAAGCAGAAAGGGATTATGAGGCTAAAGTCGCAAGGATTCGAAGACTCAACCTAAAAGCGTTCTTTCAGGTATATACAGAATGCCATTGTGACAAGATAGGCCTACTTAAGAGTAACTCAGGTCAGATCACTGACAGGGATAAGGAAATGTGTGAACTTTCAATACCTACTCCTCTCAGTTTTTACTCAGGAAGATACTAACGAAATTCCAGCAATAATAATAAATTATGTAGAACAGGACGATAATAAACTATGCACTATTAGGGTAACTAGTGACATGTTCTCAGACAAATAGAGAAATTAAAACCTAACAAATCCCCAGGCTCTGATGAACTGTTTGCGAGGGTTTTAAAGGAATGTAAAGAGGAACTTAGCAAACCTTAGCAACTTTTGTAGTAGGGAAAGTGCTTTCTAGGACAGCTTTTGTCTTGTTAGGAAGTAAGCATAAAGTATTGTTTTAAATAATAAAACCCCAAGTATTGTATCTTGAAATAGCCAAGAAAACTTCTGTGGCTTGATTGTAAAGCCATGAGCTCTTAGTCTCTTTAAAACAAGCGACAGTGTTGTAAGATGATCTTCCCAGACATGAGTCTTGATGTAAATATTATCGTAAATACATTTAAACATTGCTTTAGTCTTCTATGAGTGGGAAAAGCAGTGTATGGTTTGAGTCTGGGTGTAATGACGCTTGATGGTATGCTTGAGAGATATCTAATTCAGAGAAGAACTTTACAGTCATGGAATTTATACAAGTCATGATCGATTACTGGTGAAGGGCTCTGGCATCCCATTTAGTGATAGCATTTAAATAACGAAAATGTTGGGCCAGTCTGTAAGAATTGTCTGGTTTCTTGACCATAAAAAACTGGTGAACAGAAAGCTGATTAGAAGGTTCGGTGATCTTTAACTTTGTGAGTTTGTCAACTTCAATATCAAATGTTTGTCGTAAGTGAACAGGGACAGGATAGACTTTCCGTCTTACTGGTTCCTGATCTGATAATTCAGTCTTGTGTACAACAGTAGTGGTAAGTCCTGAATCTCTGGAGAATACGTCTGAAAAATTATTTACTAAGTAACTTACTTGAGACTTTTGTTTACTAGATAGTTCACTATTGATGTTGATGTTTGAGTTAATTGTTGTAGGATTATCCGATAAGATATCCAGTAGCTCCTTTGATTCTGTGCGAGACTCGTCATCTATAATGGAAACTTTACATTCGTAAGAATCATGACTGTTAACTAAGCTGTAAGACATAGTGTCTTCATCAAAGGAGTTTAAACAAAGATTAACTTCTCTACGATTATACCGTTTTAAAAATATTGACGTGATACATTCTTTTCCTTACCCTTGACATCCAATATATAATCTACCTTTATTACAGGTAGACCTTTATTAGCTCCTCTTATACGACCCACGCCAGGTAATTAACAATTTGTTGGATTTGTCTGGTAAAAGAACTAAAACTTCATCACCAATATTAAACTTACACTTGAGCTCTATGGTCAAAATATGTCTTGCAAGTTTCCATAGACACATTAGGGTTCTTTGACAACTAAATCCGCAGTTTCTTCCAATCTTTCCCTAAGGTCTAGGAGAAACTGGTGCGTTTTGAACTTCAGGTTTAATATCTTTGGACCACAGTTCAGGTATTTAGGATAAATAGAGGTCCACGAGCTTGTCTCCCATACAGCAATTCAAAAGGGAATATCCAAGGGAATCACTGGAATCTCACGCATTGCAAAGATAGCACATGGTAGGTATCTATGCAAGTCAGTTGGTTTAAGAATAAAGTTTCTTAATATGGACTTTAGATGGCATGTTGTCTTTCCACTTTGTTACACAAGTTGATAAACTGTTCCAAGTAATTCTGACGTGAATTGCGTCCCTTTATCAGACAGAATTTCGGGTATACCTACCAGTGAAATGGAAAAGTAAGGCTTCAGCTACTTCTATGGACGTAATGGATTTCCAAGGGTACTGCCTCAGGAAGCTGGAAGCATAGTCAATCATAGTCAAAATATATTTATGACCTCCTGGATGAACGAGGAGTGAGAGGGACCAACTATATCCACTGCAACTCTAGCAATGTAACTGAAAAATCTGCATTTTTACCATAGGAACTTTCTTAGTTCTACCCTTTTGTGAGGAAAGCTGACATACTTGACATGATATACAGTACTTATAGATGCTGTGAGGACATTCAAGGCCAGAAGTACAAGTCTTTTGATCTTATCATAGGGTCTTCCTATGGAAGAAATGGCCAGAGACTGGCAGGTCAGCAGGGAAATTTTCAAAATAGTCTCAATGACAATTCCTAGGGAATGACTACCGTGACCTCTTCCCACGTCATTGGGATTGTCTGCGGACACTATAGTCTTGTATAGAAGATTATCCTTTGAACTCAAATTTATAAGTAAACTACTTCTCTTTAATCACGTGGTCCTTTAATGCTAACTTCCGGGTTTCCTCTAAGGAAGGACAAGTCTCTCTGAGACCCACTAAATCTAGGTGTGACAGCTCAATAGGTTTTCCTTGAAAGAACTAAAGGATGGATAAGTCTACCTTAGACTGAGCTCTGCAAGGACGTTAACCGTGTCCTGTTGTTGAGAAAGATTCAGTCACTGTGGTTCTTCCTTAGTTTCCGTGCTGACTGGTTTTGATGACTGTCTCTCTGGGTGTTCCAGGAGATTCCAGATTATCAGAACTGGAATTGGGTTATCCCGTTGAATCATCACTGAGCTACGTGGGAAGCTGAACAGAAGTATTAAGTTCCATATTTTGGAAACTCTTGAAAATCCCACACAGTCTATTTCAGATGGGAAAGGTGGCCCCTCTATGTTCCCAACCAAAACAGAACATGAAGTTATTGGGGCAACTACTGAATCAACCCAACCCGTAAACTGGCTTGCACCTAATGAAACATCTGATCGTTGAAAAGA